>WNWK01021646.1:0-33793 GCA_009830355.1 Cherax destructor
GTTCGGCAGGAGCTATGTAATGTTGCAAGATTTGCAACTGATAAGTTAAGGGAAAATTTCTCTCTGAGGTAAGGTAGCGAATGCTAGCGCTTGTCCTTTCCTGTGTAGAGAGCTTGCTGGAGTGAGGTGAGAGCCATTGATATGGTTAGACAACGTAAGTGGCCCTAGACTCTTCAACCTCCTTCCAGCGAATATCAGCAATAATGCCGGAACGAATGCAATAGTTTTCAAGAAACCGAAAAAAATTCTGCTTCAGGTGCCGAATCAATGTGGTTGTGAGGGCCATGTGGGCCCTGGAGACCAGCAGCACAACCTTGAGATTCTTAGTGGAATGTTCTCACCAGTGAACCACGCGGCTCCCAGTGAAGGATTATTTTTTTTTATTTAGCAAAATTGGATGTATCAGCAGTATGCCATTAACCTATTCTATTTGACGAGGTCCAAATAAAATATTGAAATTGTTCATTCTGAGCTGACAGACGTTTACAAAGGTAATAAGGATATTAAGTATTCCATCAAGGGTTCATCAGCTGCGGTGGGAGGGAGGATGGAGGCAAGGATGGAGGCAAGAAGGTAGGATGGAGGCAAGAAGGGAAGATGGAGGGGAGGAAGGAGGAAAAGAGGGGGAGTGAGGATACCTGATAGGTACCGAGTTGCTTCCAGTGTTTATGAGATGTTTGTGTCATCAACTAGCTAAGAGATTGATGGTAGCGTCACGGCCACCTGGTAGACACTTAACACGACCCAGGCTTGTCACACTGGGGCTCATGACACCACCCTAGGCAGCAGATAAGGAGCTAACAGCTGACACATTGATAAGCTGCTGATAGTTGACGTAAATACTTACCTAGGTCAGTGTCTGTCTTCTAGATATTGTCTGATCGTGACTTCGTAATGATACTAAACTGGACTGGCCTTAGCTACTGTCTAAGTCCCATATCTTAATGATACTAAATTAGACTGGTCGTAAACACTGCCAAAGTCTCATTTCCTAATGAGACTTGTCTGTACCTGACTATTTTTTGGGGGCCACTATCCCTCTCCGGACATATTTAGATCCAGTCTTAACTGATAAGGCTACTAAATAGCTCATGGGACCAAATTACAATGAATAATATATTGGTGTCATGAATTCCCACGATTGGTTCCTAATTATCATTATGCTAAGTATACCACAAGTGCTCTCTGAATGCTGTACTAATATGTATTTACAAAATACTACTCACTGAGTACTCACAGATTGAGAATCTGCTCCTGGCACCCACTTAAATTACTTGGTATTTTGCATAGTCTACATGGAATGATTTCAGTGAGCAGGTAGGGGGTCAGTCTAACTAGGATTTTCCAGGTGTAAATTAGGATTTATCTTTATCGCTTATGTTCCAGTGAATCCAGACCTTAGACTTCACCGTTCCCAGTAGTTCAGATGCTTGACGGAATTTACACTGGCAAGGTAGGCTCTCTCTGCATTTTCCAGCTCTGCAATTTCTACTGCCTTGAATAGGGCCGTTAGTATACAGAAAAATTACGGCCTAGACTGGACAGGTAACTTGAAGAGAATCATAATTTTCTCGGTATCTTTTCCTAAATGTTCTAATTATCTAGTTATTTCTGCGGTAGCGATACCAGCATTGTTGGCATCTTTAAATAGGAAATCTGACATTGTCACTCCGAAGTCTTAATTTTAATCCATTCTTTTAATCCATTCTACACATCGTATTGTGTGGCCACCTTGAAGACTTGATGACTAGAGTTGGACACAGCAAATCTTTAAACAGATATAAAGTGGCCGAGGGAACTTGATAAGTTCCTAAAGTCATTTCCTGATCAGCCAGGATGTGGTGAATACGGTTGGACTGGCAGTAGCAACCTGGTTGATGAGTCCAGCAACCAGGAGACTTGGTCTGTAACTGGACCGCGGGGAAGGAGACCCCAGAAGTAAAGTGAAGGTATTCCTTGAACCAGCCTAGTACATGCATTCCTGCTTACTCCTCTTATTTGTAACTCAGTATCTGTCCTGTGCTCCAAAAATATGCGGTCGATTCGTTCTTGTCATGCTTAATTTGTTATTCTGTCATAGAACTTCAATAAATTAGTGTGGCAGGATTTACCTTCCCTATATTCAGGCAGATTTCCTGCAACAGTCCCTCCTGTAGGTGCTCAATTATCCTTTTCCTGATTAACTTTTACAATATTTTGGACAGTATACGTGTCAGTAATACTGGCCTGAAATTTAGCGCTTCTTGTCTGTCTCTTTGCTTGTACAGCAGAACCACACATTCAGGTTTCCAGTTGTCAGGTTGTTTTCCAGTCTCTGGTAATACGATGCCAGTTGTTGATGTAGTTTTAACATAATTCTTCTGCTGTACCTTTCAATGTGCAGATGTACTCCTGTTAACCTTCTAGGCGCCTTGCTCCTTGGCGTTTTGTGTATCCATGTGTTCTTGGGCTACCATCCACAGGATGGATGTGGTACATAATAGACTAGCCTCTTCTGTCCACAGAATGGACATGGGGATGGGGGGGGGGGCACAGTGAGCTGGCAGCTTCGGCGGCAAAAAAAAAAATAAGTCTACAAATTGAATTTTTGTGAAGCGTAACTTAGGTTATAATTACACGAGGCTGAAGCAAGTTAAAGCTGAGAGAGAGAGAGAGAGAGAGAGAGAGAGAGAGAGAGAGAGAGGGGCTGCTATACTCTCCACATTATTGCCTTCATGGGGATATGCTAAAGTGGTTGGAAGGGGTCATAGAGCCCATTGGGAATGTGTAGCAATCGGGCTCGATGCAAGGAAAGGGTAGCTCCAGTTCCTAGGATTTAGAGCGCTACACCGGCATGGGGGCTCCTCCGCAGAACACAATTTCCCATCTCCAGCGGTAACGTTGCCAAGTTTTCCATATCCTGCGAGTAAATTTTCCTCCCATGGTCGCCCGGTGCTCTGTATTCATGAGGCATATCACTACACTGAAACTTTCTCTCTCCCACTCTCTCTCTCTCTTTCCCACTCTCTCTTTCCCACTCTCTCTCCCTCTCTCTCTCTCTCTCTCTCTCTCTCTCTCTCTCTCTCTCTTTCAAAGATTTACTAACACAGGATTAGGAATCTTGATACAGAAAATTCAAGATTATGCAACTCTAGTGTTAATCTCTGTCCTACCTTGTGGACCTGACCAACTTCTACTAGTGGGCCCCTCCCACATGTGACCACGTCTACTACTGCTGCATCACTCCATCCAGCATTGACTTCACTACGAGTCTCTCCGTTCTCACGTCTCTTTATGAGCGAATCATCTGTAAAGATACCCACATGTTGCTGATGTTTGTTCTGTCTATTTCCAATATGTGATTCAGTGTCCTGTTCTTCTGATAACCTCTTCAGTTTGCGACATTTTTTTTGGTGGTGGATTATATATATCACTGCCACTATTACTTCCGTGTCTCTGAGCAGTACAGTGCCTGCTGTATATTCCTTCAATTTTCCTTATTTCCAGGTTTCGTATTTCTCAAATCTCAGTAGTTTCTAGTCATCAGTGCTACTACTACTACTCTGTATTCACTTTCTCGTCTTACTATTTGGTAGCTCTCTGGAAATATTGCATACGTTATTATTTCTTTGAATTACTTGTCTGTAATAGCTTCATTATTCAGTCTTTCTTTCAGGACTTCTCATTTGTTGATGACACCTTCTACACTTGCATACCACACTCTGATTCTCCTATCTCCCACTGTTTTTATTGGCATGCTTTTTTTTGCGTATGCAGATTCTTAACCAAACGCTAATCAGTGTTCCTTTCTCTCCCGGTACAGGAACAGAGCCATAAGTCGTATCGGCCGCTGTGTGTGTTAACCTTCCGTCTCAACTACCTGCTGCACGGTCTCGAACCACTGGGATACCACCTGGTTAACATGCTGCTACATGGCGTAGTTTGCATCCTCTACTACAGGTCTGTACCATGTCTCATACCTGTTGTTGTGTGTACCCCTCTCCTATGTCTTTTTTTTTGGTATCTGTATGAGTAACGCTGTTCGATCTAGTTGTAGATGCCTACCCGTCTCCACTCACTTTCTTTTAATGTTACAGCCTTCGTTTACATATTCTCCGCTTAGGCACACAGCTATTCTTGTGGTTGTGTACCGTCTCCCACACCTGTGCTTGTACCGTTTGGCCTTGGAAGCCTCAGGTGTGTTTCACCTCCCCCACCTGTTAATCATGTTACAGGCTGTACACACGCCCGATTATTTAGGAGTAATTACATGTTTGTAGTTACCTATTTGTTGCTACAAGAGCAGAGCTGTGCTCGTGATGTCCCGTCTTCAGTTTTTAATGTACCTTCCACACCTGCTGTTGTTGCTGCTGCTATTACGGGCTCTACATGTGTTGCTGCTCTTGATGTAGGCTTTCTACATCTGTTGATGCTGCTGTTTAGGTCCTACATTTACTGCTGCTGTTGCAGGGTCTGTACAGCTGCTGCTGCTTTTCTTGCATGTACTTCTGTTTTGCAGGCTCTGTGCATTGTTGCCTTTCCTGTTGCAAGGAAAATGATAAGCTGAATAACTAGAACTTTCAAGACAAAGATGCTGAGCTGGTGATGATATTCTTTAAGACTCTCGTATATTAACGGCCCCTTCAAGGCAGGCGAGATTGCCTAGCTGGAAAACGTACAGAGAACTTTCACTGCTCGTATACACTCAATGAAGCATCTGAACTACTGGGAGTGCTTGAAGTCCCTTGAACTGTATTCTTTGAAACATAGACGAGAAAGGTACATCAAAATTTAAACCTGGAAAATCCTGGAGGGAGTGGTCTCAAACCTGAGCAAAATCACACTGTATGGCAAGAGATTTGGCAGATGGTGCAAAATCTCTCCACTAAAAGGCACGGGCGCGACGAGTAGACTAAGGAAGAGCTCGATGAGTGTCAGAGGTCCCTGACTCTTCAACGTTTTTCCCTTCGAGCATAAGGCAAAAGGCCAACAAACCTCTGGCTGTCTAAAGAGGGACCTAAACCAGTTCCTCAAATCAGTGCCTGACTAGCCGGGCTGTGGTTTGTATGTTGAGTGTGTGCGGTCAACAATAACAGCCTGGTTCCTGCAAGGAGGCCTGGTACCGGGCAGCGGGGGACATTGACTGCTAGAAACTTTCTTCGGGTATCTTTCAGGTATCGTTGCAGGTTCTGTGTATCTGTCGCTGCTATTGTGGCAGGTTCAAAACACGTCTTGATCACACGTCTTAGCTATTTTTCTGGTAGTATCCGTTGCATACCTGTTTAGAATTCAAGCGTCATCTGGGACCTGCCGCTGCCAGATCAACACTGTGAAAAAATTGTGGAATTTCAAGCGCTTTCGTGATTTCTTACATTATCGAGAAACTGTAAAAATAGAAGATTTGTTGATATTATATATATATATATATATATATATATATATATATATATATATATATATATATATATATATATATATATATATATAATGTCTATCATATTTTCATGAAAAAGATAGCTTAACGTATCACATACTGTGCTCCTCAATAGAGGGGCAGTCTCAAGAATACATTGTTTAAAAAAGTGACCCTAACGATGGTCTTATACTTTGCAATTGCTTTGATCATCGTCTGTGTATATGTCAGACTATCAGAAGTACTTGTAAAACATTCCTAAAGCTAGTTACTAGTAGATATGTCAGTCAGTCGATTTAAATTGCCGGTTGCTCCGTAAATGTGCTTGTGTGTGTTCTGTTATCATAGTTATAGCTCTCCCTAGACTTCTTTCTGTATTTTTATGACAGTCGGATTTATTTGCCTCCTATGATAATACTCGACACAGATAAAGGTTATATGAACGAACTTTTTTCGAGGTAATTTCTTTGGCTATCAACTCTGTCATGTAGGAGTAAATCAATCTGTGATGGCATCCATAAAAATTGTATATTAATGTCTTTCTCTCTTAATATTTAATGGCTGTACCTGGCTTCTCCAAGGAGTATGCATTTAGTCATGGCAGAATAGTCAAGGAGTCGAGCTCACTCTCGTAAGTCAACTTTAGAATAGCAAATTACTCGGTTTGTGATGTAGAAGCCAATTTGTTCATTCTTATACCTAACTAAATATATCTACAATTCTTGTCAAAAAAAAAAAGAAGGCAGTTGTAGCCCTGCCAGTTAATTCGTATTTAGATCCATCGGTGTTCACAGTCTGACTTTTTTTTTTATAGGAAGTGTTATAGATTATTGATTATACATTGCAGCGAATTTAGACTACGATGAATAATGAATGCCACAGATATTGGTTGCCGCCACTATAGAGAACATTAACTGTAGAATATGAGCGTCAAAGTTTTTAAACCGGGTGTAACAAATACTGTTTATAGCAACCTTAAGAGTTAAGTTCAGTGGTATGGTCGTTCATTACAAACCCTCGGTTTTATTTATTGTACGTCAGGGTATGCTATTAATATTTCAGCAGCTGTGGACATTGTCGCTAGAGCGGCCGCTGCTGCTTCGCCGCTACCGTTTCGTCGCTGCTTCTTCGCCGCTACTTCGCCTCTTCTGTTTTTCTGTACTGCTTTGCTTCTACCGTTTCCTCATCGTGTTTTCCCACTTTGTGGCCTTCGTAGGGGGTCAAGAACCTTCGTAGAGGGGATCACAAGCCTTCATATAGGGGATAAGCCTTCGTAGGGGGATCATAAGCCTTCGTAGGGGGTCACAAGCCTTCGTAGGGGGATCACAAGCCTTCATATAGGGGATGATAAGCCTTCGTAGGGGGTCACAAGCCTTCGTAAAGGGTCACAAAGCGTTGGAAATGCGAGGTAATCAGATCTCAGCCTAGGAAGGCAAAAGTCGCTCTAAATCCATGGACTAAGAGCTCATCGCTGGCATCAAGGCTTTCCCTAAGAGCTGGAGAGCCGTGGACGAGATCGGCGCTAATGCATCGCACGTAGATTAACGTCACGAAAGTAATGTGACCCGGAACGTGAAATTAGTTTGTGCTTTGGCTAAGTGGCGATAATGTTGGTGGGAATGTCGTGTGTGGAGAGTAATGTAGTGAAGGGTTGTTGTTTGTTACTGAGAGTGGCTCAATGTTGTTGTGAACTGCTGCCCTCTGGGGTAGCTCCTGCTGCAGTTACAATTAACTGCTGCCCTCTAGTGGCCACTCCTGCTGTTACTGTCAACTGCTCCCCTCTAGGGTTGTTCCTGCTGCCGCTACTGTCAACTGCTGCTGCTTCTAGTGGTCGCTGCTGCTGCCCTCTAGTGGCCACTCCTGCTGTTACTGTCAACTGCTGCCCTCTAGTAGTCACTCCTGCTGCTGCTGCTGCTTCTAGTGGTCGCTGCTGCTGCCCTCTAGTGGTGACGAAACACACTGGAAGATTTATTGCTTCAAATCCCAGAATGCTTTTACGAGGCGGCGGTAAATGGCGGAGTGTTAAGTGATATATTCTCATGTTGTTTGTTGGGCGTGGCACTGGGTCACCAGGGTGCCATGGCAGAAAGGGCCCAGGGAAAAAGGGGGCAAAGGGAGGTGAGAGTGGGGAGGAGAAGAAATTTATATAATCTCCACGTTCTGTGGATATATTTTGGGATGTATTCTTCAAACACCGAAAACACGATTTGTTTTCAAAAAGAGGAAAAAAAAGGATTTGACTCTTTGAGATTTGTGAAGTTCAAGTTGTTAATGTTGCAAGTGACATCCTGTGTGGCCCTTGTGGGTTTACGCTTAGTTTTGATTGCAATAATTTATTGCAAGTGACAGCGTGGGGAGGGGGGGGGACTGTGATTGGTTGGTAAGGAAGGGGCATGAAGGTCAAGTCAATAATAATAGTCACAAAAATTACTACAAAATTATTACACTTACACACACACACACACACACACACACACACACACACACACACACATCTCTCCATGGGTAATGAGAGAGGGAGCAGAGGAGCTATGTGTACCCCTAACAACAATCTTCAACACATCTATCGAAACCGGGCAACTACCTGAGGTGTGGAAGACAGCAAATGTAGTTCCAATTTTTAAAAAAGGAGACAGGAACGTAGCACTAAACTACAGGCCAGTGTCACTGACATGTATAGTATGCAAGGTAATGGAGAAGATTATCAGGAGAAGAGTGGTGGAGCACCTAGAAAGGAATGAGATTATCAACGACGGCCAACACGGTTTCAGGGAGGGGAAATCCTGTGTCACAAACCTACTGGAGTTCTACGACAGGGTGACAGCAGTAAGACAAGAGAGAGAGGGGTGGGTAGATTGCATATTCTTGGACTGTAAGAAGGCGTTTGACACAGTTCCACACAAGAGATTAGTGCAGAAGCTGGAGGACCAGGCAGGGATAACAGGGAAGGCACTACAATGGATCAGGGAATACCTGTCAGGAAGACAGCAGCGAGTCATGGTACGAGGCGAGGTGTCTGAGTGGGCGCCGGTGACGAGTGGGGTTCCACAGGGGTCAGTCCTAGGACCGGTGCTGTTTCTGGTATTTGTGAACGACATGATGGAAGGAATAGACTCCGAAGTGTCTCTGTTTGCAGATGATGTGAAGTTGATGAGAAGAATTCAATTGGACGAGGACCAGGCAGAACTGCAAAGGGATCTGGACAGGCTGCAAGCCTGGTCCAGCAATTGGCTCCTGGAGTTCAACCCCACCAAGTGCAAAATCATGAAGATTGGGGAAGGGCAAAGAAGACCGCAGACGGAGTACAGTCTAGGGGGCCAGAGACTACAAACCTCAATCAAGGAAAAAGATCTTGGGGTGAGTATAACACCAGACACATCTGAGGCGCACATCAACCAAATAACTGCTGCAGCATATGGGCGCCTAGCTAACCTAAGAACAGCATTCCGACATCTTAATAAAGAATCGTTCAGGACCCTGTACACTGTGTACGTTAGGCCCATACTAGAGTATGCAGCACCAGTTTGGAACCCACATCTAGCCAAGCACGTAAAGAAGCTACAGAAAGTGCAAAGGTTTGCAACAAGACTAGTCCCGGAGGTAAAGGGTATGTCCTACGAGAAGAGGTTAAGGGAAATCGACCTGACGACACTGGAGGACAGGAGAGATAGGGAGGACATGATAACGACATATAAGATACTGAGAGGAATTGACAAGGTGGACAGAGACAGAATGTTCCAGAGATGGGACACAGCAACAAGGGGACACAGTTGGAAGTTGAAGACTCAGAATAGTTTGGGAAGCGATGTAGTGGAGGCAGGTTCCATACATAGCTTTAAGAAGAGGTATGATAAAGCTCATGGCGCAGAGAGAGTGACCCAGTAGCGGCCAGTGAAGAGGCGGGGCCAGGAGCTATGAATCGACCCCTGCAACCACAACTAGGTGAGTACACACACACACACACCACTGCCGCCGCCACCCTCCCCCCCGCCCCCACCACATGTCAACAACAGAGGTTACAAAGGTGTTCGGCTTCACACCTTGGTAACTCTGGTTTTGGCGCACCATTGTGAGTGGCAACAATTGAGGATCACCACCAGGACGGGTTTTAGAACGCGGGTTCACAATTAAGCCGCTCAACGTGACGAACTGTGCGGAAACGAGTCGAATTCGAACCCTCCCCCTCTCCCCCTTGTCTACCCCCACGCCCATCTTTATTCTCTCTCTCCTCTCTCTCTCTCTCTCTCTCTCTCTCTCTCTCTCTCTCTCTCTCTCTCTCTCTCCTGCATGTCGACTGTCATCTAGCTCTTGTTCTCACTGTGTAATTATCATATAGAATATTGAAGGATCACTTAAGAGATGGTGAGTCGCAAGTAATAGTAACTCCTTCACTGGAGTAAAACCTTGAAAGCTGTCGTAGCTGCTGAACCTTTTAAGTAATACTTGAGAAGATCCTCTTTGCACTGCTGAAGTCTCCCAGGTCAGACTGACACATTTCAACACTGAAATCCATCCTGTGTGGAGTAGGCCAGGGAAAACCTACCTACCCACCTGCCTACCTACCTGGAGTTATATAGAATAGTGTTTACCTGTGATGCCTGCAGCCCGGGCTGAGGCCAGCCTTCCTTCTTGAGAGTGGTCAGTCAGGTTGTTTGTGCTAGCAGCTCGCAGGCCCACATAGTCCTCACATCCTGGTTGGTTCAGCACCTGTAGAAAGGTGTTAGGCTTCTTATACATAGTTGATATATTTTGCCAAATAGAAATTAAAATTCATTCTCCCTTCTTCTCTACTTTCTCTTTCCTGCCCCTCCATCTCCCTCCCTTTCTCTCCCTCCCCCACCTCAATCTCTCCCTCCCTTCCCTCCTTAAACTCGCTATTGCCAGGAAATTTATTTGAACTTGGTATTTTTTTTTCACTCCTGTTGGTTCTTTGTTGTGTTTAGTCAAGTTTAACGGCTCTTCTCCCATTGGTTGGTTTCTGTTGAATTGCCAGAGAAGATTGGTACTGTGAGTGTACCTCCACACGTTGTGTACCTCCACACGTTGTGTACCTCCACACGTTGTGTACCTCCACACGTTGTGTACCTCCACACGTTGTGTACCTCCACACGTTGTGTACCTCCACACGTTGTGTACCTCCACACGTTGTAGTGTATGTGAGTGTACCTCCACACGTAGTGTATGTGAGTGTACCTCCACACATTGTAGTGTATCTCCACACGTTGTAGTGTATGTGAGTGTACCTCCACACATGTAGTAGTGTACCTCCACACGTTGTAGTGTATGTGAGTGTACCTCCACACGTAGTGTATGTGAGTGTACCTCCACACATTGTAGTGTATCTCCACACG
This sequence comes from Cherax destructor, assembly GCA_009830355.1. Classification (NCBI taxonomy): domain Eukaryota; kingdom Metazoa; phylum Arthropoda; class Malacostraca; order Decapoda; family Parastacidae; genus Cherax; species Cherax destructor. Next base: position 10,744 of record WNWK01021646.1, read on the forward strand.
TTGTAGTGTATGTGAGTGTACCTCCACACGTTGTAGTGTATGTGAGTGTACCTCCACACGTTGTAGTGTATGTGAGTGTACCTCCACACGTTGTAGTGTATGTGAGTGTACCTCCGCAGTTTGAAATGGACCTCCACACGTTGCTGAAGGACAGGTCAGCAGGTCAAACTGATCTGCATACCTCTGCTGGGCTGGAGAACAGGATAAGCACAGCGATACTGCTTTTAGTGGTTTGGTGTGTACATCATGTGGTAGTGGTGTTTTATTCGTCAGGAAAATTGTCTCCTGCCACAGTTATTAGATGGAGATAAATGGTATAAGTATCAGCTTCCCAGATCTGGGTTCCACAAGTATCTCATTTATCATCCCAAGAAGTACTGAGATTGCATACCGACAGGCTGCGTGGGAGGACACGAGGGTTACGGACCCTTCAAGGGAACTATATAATACACAGATATCAACAATGAAATGACCGAAATCTTGACAGAACAGTATGTTGTCTGTGTGTGTGTGTGCAGATTTGACACCAGTCCCTCTAAAAATTTCACCTCCGTAGAATTATTTAAATAACTGCGAAACTACTGTTAAATTCCTACCTGATATACGCAGTACATATTGAGTAACAGACATGGATGGTCTGTTACTTTAGTAATACAGATTGTCTTTAATAAGTCACATACTTTAATAACACTCAGATTATACGTTAATAAAGCACAGATTATACGTCACTGTAATAAAACACATTAAATTTAAAAAAACACAGGTTATATGTTACTCTAATGAAACGTAGATTATTCGTTAATAAAACAGATTGTTATTTTAATAAAACAAAGACTCTACGTTACGTTAATGAAGCTGGAACATTATTGTTACGTTGTTCGTTTCAACAAAAAATGGTAATGTTATAAGTGTGGTACCTCTGTGTATAAGTGTGGTATCTCGGTGTATAAGTGTGGTATCTCGGTGTATAAGTGTGGTATCTCGGTGTATAAGTGTGGTATCTCGGTGTATAAGTGTGGTACCTCTGTGTATAAGTGTGGTATCTCGGTGTATAAGTGTGGTATCTCGGTGTATAAGTGTGGTATCTCGGTGTATAAGTGTGGTATCTCGGTGTATAAGTGTGGTATACTGGGATCTGTATAAGTGTGGTATTCGGTGTATAAGTGGGTATCTCGGTGTATAAGTGTGGTACTCGGGTATAAGTGTGGTATCTGATAAGTGTATTTCGGTGTTATAAAAAAAATGATAGTCGTGGTAACTCTGTGTTATAATGTGTGGTATCTCTATCTGGTTATTAAGTATATCGAGTGTAAGGTACTCAATGTATACTAAGTGTGGTACCAATTCTGGTATATCAGGTAGAATTTAAAGAGTTCGAGTATTAATCTCGAGGTGATAAGTGTGGTATCTCGGTGTATAAGTGTGGTATTTCGGTGTATAAGTGTGGTACCTCGGTGTATAAGTGTGGTACATCGGTGTATAAGTGTGGTACCTCGGTGTATAAGTGTGGTACCTCGGTGTATAAGTGTGGTACCTCGGTGTATAAGTGTGGTACCTCGGTGTATAAGTGTGGTACCTCGGTGTATAAGTGTGGTACCTCGGTGTATAAGTGTGGTACCTCGGTGTATAAGTGTGGTATCTCGGTGTATAAGTGTGGTATCTCGGTGTATAAGTGTGGTATCTCGGTGTATAAAAGTGTGGTACCTCGGTGTATAAAAGTGTGGTACCTCGGTGTATAAAAGTGTGGTACCTCGGTGTATAAAAGTGTGGTACCTCGGTGTATAAAAGTGTGGTACCTCGGTGTATAAAAGTGTGGTACCTCGGTGTATAAAAGTGTGGTACCTCGGTGTATAAAAAGTGTGGTACCTCGGTGTATAAAAGTGTGGTACCTCGGTGTAAAAGTGTGGTACTTCGGTGTAAAAGTGTGGTACTTCGGTGTAAAAGTGTGGTACTTCGGTGTAAAAGTGTTGTACTTCGGTGTAAAAGTGTGTAGCAAAACTGAATGTTCCACTCACATATAATTCAAATGCCTTTACTTTGTCTAGGCCTCTAACACAAGGCTGTGTGCCTCTAACACAAGGCTGTGTTAAGACGTTCATGTTCACCCACACTAACGGTAATTGGAAGTTAGCTGCCAACTTGCAACAGACAAGCCTGGCCCAGGACCGGCTTGCTGGAGTAGGAGAACTCTCGAAACCTGTCAGAGTTATATTAAAGGTAAATGCCCCAGAGAGAGCTAGAGGTGACCTGGCCAACCGTCACCCGACTCTCATTGGAAGGACTTTCACAATGCCTATCTGGTGATGCAGGCAGTTTACAGTCACCCTTTGTCATCCTCCCCCCCCCTTTTGTCTTCCTCGCCCTCTCTACCTTCTTTGCCCTCTCTACCTTCCTTGCCCTCTCTACCTTCCTTGCCCTCTCTACCTTCCTTGCCCTCTCTACCTTCTTTGCCCTCTCTACCTTCCTTGCCCTCTCTACCTTCTTTGCCCTCTCTACCTTCTTTGCCCTCTCTACCTTCCTTGCCCTCTACCTTCCTTGCCCTCTCTACCTTCCTTGCCCTCTCTACCTTCCTTGCCCTCTCTACCTTCCTTGCCCTCTACCTTCCTTGCCCTCTCTACCTTCCTTGCCCTCTCCACCTTCCTCGCCCCCCTCTACACACACACACACACACACACACACACACACACCACTGCTACACAGGTATAATCATAACTGGTGGACCAAATTAAGTACAAGTAGTAGCAATGATATACAACCCTCCACCACACAGCAGGAGACCCAGATAGGGGTACAAAGAGCAATTTTAAACACTTGCAGAAGTAGCAGAACAGCCCACATGTCCAAAGCAAAGCTATTAGTCATTGTAGACTTACTAGGTCATAAATAAATAAATTGAGAGAACCTTGAACCCCAAAGAGACAGAACATTTATGCCAGCATGACATTGATACAAGCAAAAGAAGGGATGAATCAGCAAGATTTGACTTGGCCTACGCATTAAGTGCATTCCATTTAATATAAACAATGGGAGGTTTCTGAGGGATAACTCTACACAGCAGTAAGAAAGGAAAGTCGATTGATGAGATGGATTACGTAGCTGGAAATTTCCAGGAGGCAGAAGGAATTCATACACTAGAAGAGGCAATGGTTCACTGAGAAATGTAGTAGCAAGCCCCCAAAAAAGGGTTCAAGAGCAGAAAATTTAGTTGAAAATTGTAATGAATATTCATTGTTGAGAGAATCTAAGCGACAATTTTGAGAATAATGTAGCAAGAAGTCTGAATCAATAATACTACACAGCCACACCAGAAGAACGATGTCTGTTGAAGACTGGGCAGTAAAACTGAAGATGACAGTAGGAAAGACCACAAGGAATGACAAAGAATTCCTCTAGGAAGTGAAAGAGAATTTTCTATTTGAGTGTAGACTTCCTGAAATTCAGAGTGACTGTAAGGGAGAAAAGTGTAGTAATAGGACCAGTACTGTTCCTGATATATGTAAACAAATTGCCAGGAAGAGTTAAACAGGTTATAGTGGTGGTCAGACAAGTGGCTGCCTGAGTTCTGTCATGCATGCTCAGAATCTGACAAAAACTGAACAGGTCAGCTGGTGTGATAAAGTTCAAGAGGCTGGAAAACAATACTGTCGGTCGACAAAGCTTGAAAATGTCGAGTCCAGGAGCTAGAACTCGACCTTGCAAATACAAATCAGCGTGTACACACACACACACATTGGAATGTGCCTTTAATCTTTCCACTGCCGCCCATGGGAATATGGTTAGGCTGCATAATAAAGCTATCAAATCAAATAATTAAGTGGTAATTCCGTCATAAATGGTCGTGGAGTCTGGCAGGTTAACGGGCGGAGTGGTGGGCAGGCATTTTGGGGCGGGCGCCAGGCGGTCTCCGCAACACCATCACTCATACCACCACGCCACGCTATTGGTCGCTTTTTGTCGCCTGGCTGACCAATCCCGCCTCAGCACCCGGTGTTCCCCCAAGGTCCCTCGCTGCTCCCCGCGCTCACTGACGCTTTTCTTATCAACACCTTAACACATTAATCCTTAAAATTACATAGTTTTCTCTTCATATTATATAATTCGGCCTCAAATTGATGAAATGCATTGTCAAAAAAATGAATACATTTAATAATACATCGTTAGTTGTTATTTAGGCCTTGTAGATAATTTTAAACTGTTGCAATGGTTTTATTTAGTAAATTATGCAGAAATTAATCTAGGATAAGCCAGTATAGTCAAGCAATGTCAGTCATTTTCTTTATGAATATTGTGTCCTATGATGAGTGCTAACAAGTATATAGGGCTAAGATGAATGTGTGTGTGTGTACTTATTTATGGTTGCAGGAATCGATTCATAGCTGAGTGTGTGTGTATGTGTATGTGTATGTGTGTGTGTGTGTGTATGGTGACTATATCTTGTGATAACATTGTGTGTGAAGACTATGTCCATCTTCCTCCCCCTTCACCCACCCATCCCTCAAGGTCACTTGCTGGGTCTGCTTACGGGGAAAACCCTCATTGTTTCCATCCCACTGATTCGCTATTTTCACTCACTGGATATTCATGTTAAACTCAAATGAATTTTCAGTGACAGTTTGAGTTACTTTTCATCACTCAATGACCAGAAATTATTCTTGTGGGACTGTAGACTCCAATAGGTGGCTCACCTCCGCTTCTCCAGGCACCCTCGTTGTGCTTCAGCTACCTTCACCTAGCCTGGGCGTGAGTTCCTTCACGGCCGCGAGTCTAGCAATGCCACAAGCCGTGTTAAGTACCCAGGCTCCTCCTAGCCAGGAGTGTTATGATGACACTCGGGCAAGGGGCACCTGCCGGGAGTACAATAAAGTACGAGCGGCCTCGTCCGTTCATACAAGCACAGTTGTCTTTACTTGAGGTTCCTGTAAGCCTCCGACTGACGACAACCCTTCCCCAAGAGATAAGCCATCAGCATCTCGGATCTTCCCTCAACAGAGACCTATCAAATTAACACCTGCGAGAATGCTATTACATACTCCCAAAACAGCTTACTCTCAAACACCTGCCACGTTCGCTGACCTTTTAAAGAAACGTTAATTAATGATGTTACATGAACTACCATATCCTGGTACAACTTTTTGCTGTGTGGTAATGCCCGTGTTCATTTCCTACCCAGACGGAATAGGCCCCTAAAAGCATCTGTTGTTAGAACAATAAATGAATTCACCCAAAGATAATAACCTTGTCTGTCTTCTGGTGAAAAAAAAAAACGCATTGGGTAAAGCAAACAAAGGAACATGTGAAACCTCTAATCTTAAAACCCGAGTTTACAAGAGAATAGAAAAGTGAAATACTATTGGAGCAATAAGATTAGTGAAGATTCTAATGCTCCTAGGGATCCTACTACAGAACGAGCTTTAGAAGATAAACAGCCGCCCGAAGCTCCAGACACTATCGTTAACCTCTCAGACAGGGCCACAGGAGTAGATCCTTTAACCCTTCAAGACTTAGACGTTTATGAAGCTGTTATATTATTTTCACAAGGCTCAGCAGGTGGCGTTACAGGTTTAATGTTTCAGAGAGCCTCCTGTCTGAAGTAGAATTGCAAATGTGTACCTGGCTGTTGGTTTACCTGAGACTGTTAGGTCCCTCTTTTTTCGGATCGTCACTGGGCTTTGAGAAAGAGGGATGGAGAAATCAGACCCACTGCTCTTTGTAACTCTCAGCCGTAGTGTTGAAATCAGTTTAACTTAGGTTTGGTGTTCAGTAAGGCTGTGAAGCACCAGCCCATTCACCAAGTTCATACACTGCTAACTTAACTGATCAAAAAGTCTTGATTATATTGGATTTTGCCAACGCAAATTTTCCCTTCCCTCTATCGATTCATCTAAGTATGTTACAATGGCATCTCAAAACTTCTGTTTGGCGTAGCAGCCTTGCTGCTCCTGGTCACAATGAATACCAAGGTATTTACTGGAAGATGGCAGCTGATTAGTATAGTCTACATGGTCTAAACTGTGCAAGTTTCTTGGACTAGTACCAGACGACTCTGGCCCTAGACCAGGCTCTTGGAGTATAAAAACTCTCGGAACTTATCAAAGGTAACATGCAACACTCAAACCCAACATCAAGAAGTGTCTTGCTATTGCTGAGTGCCTAGCTGAGAGAGTACCCTGATCGCCTAGTATCCCAAAATCCTAGTAATCCTGCAAACCGCCCTGATGAGATCCCAGTCGGTTCCTAGAAGAGTCGCAGACAACTGGTGTTGGACTGTACCTGCGTGTCTACGCTAGCTAACACCTGTGGTAAATTAGACACGTGTGCAGCACATGGGTATATTTATTGAGGAAGCATGTGGATTTGTCCAATGTGATATCGCCTACGACTGCTTCACCTCACCTGTCTATATAAACCACTTCTCGCATATGCTGTATTTTTTTTTCAAGGTTGATGGACTGATTACCTCGACTCCAGGCTGAGGGACTGATTACCTCGACTCCAGGCTGAGGGACTGATTGCCTCAAACTTCTCATGAATTTCACCGAAACGTTTCCTCAATAAAGATAACCAAGTGTTTTACATGTGTCTAATTTATCAATTTGTCGGCTCTCTAAACTATATCTGCACCTATATCAGTGTTGGGCAACACGAGGCTGATTCAGATGACAGGGGGGGGGGGAATGAAACTCAGCAAATATGGGGCTATCAGTACCACCTCGTCGCTAGCATTAAAGACCCGAGGGTTCCTCGATGTACTGGGTACCAAACTCAACACAGTAGACCCAAGGTCTGCCAGAGTCTACCACATACCTGTCACAGTTTCTCAGTATGACCACCATAAAAGGGGGAATCTCTGCTGTATTCTCATTCCCGTCCAACTTCTGAGGAGCTGGAGGAGATTCACAATCAAATGCTTACAAGATTGTGCAAGAGAGCACGAGAGTTCCCGGGTGCATTTAGCAAGTAGAGGATAAAACGTCCAAATCAACTTGTATAGAATATGGCTTGTTGCTTTGGGATGAGGCACAAAGTACATCTGCTGTTTCGTCTTGGCTGGGATACAAGTCGTCGTGGAGTCGATCACATTCGTTAGCTGTGCGCTATGAAGTAAATGTTTGTAAATACACTACCTGTTTGTAGTGCAATCTAACTAAATATATTTTATATAAGCTTACAATAATTTAATAATGAACACGAAATATATTTTTTTTTCGTTATTCAGAATAATTTTTGCGAAATTATTGCATATACAAATTTTCGCTTGCCCTATTCGGCAAGAAGTGCGTTGTTATTTAAGCCAAATTTGCAAGTTTTATTTATTCGGCACGACATATATTGTTTTGGCCCGCCTCATGGTGAGCGAAAACCACATGACGACCACATGACGCTCTAACCCACAAGACCACCAAATCCTACAAAAATCACGCACCCAGAAGAGCTAGGTGTTTTACTGTGATCTGAGGACATACGGTGGTGTGGGTGCCTCTGAGCTAGTCGCAGTGTTGTTATTGATCAATACCACTTGTTCGTGGTTACAATAATATATATGTATGTGTGTGTATATATAATATATATATAAATATAATATATATATATATATATATATATATATATATATATATATATATATATATATATATATATATATGTGTGTGTATGTATATAACACACACACACAAATATCCAATTTCTTTATTGACGTTTCGAATTCTTCTGTTATCAGAATCTAAAAGAGTATTATAATATTATAAAAATTTATAATAAAAGATCATACTAGTTGAAATTCTAACTACAACATGAATTAGCAACCAATTTCTAACATTTATCATTGAGTTAGCCAGTTTGACAATGAGATAATGACTAAAGTTGCAGACCTCGGCAAAGAAATAGAATATTTTATGGATGAAGTGAAGCTAGAAATTTCAGAACCAAACAAACATTTTCTTTTATAAATTTCAACAGCAATTCTACGTAAATAGGTCAGTAATACAGTGCTACAAAAATACAGGATAATACTAGTTAATACTTACAAACAAGGAAAATAACTAAACTAAAATACAAAATATAGTACAGGGTAACAATAGGATTATACGTACATGTGTGTGTAATAGGTAAAACTTGCTATTTTGGCTTAAATAGCAACGCTCTTCTTGCCGAATAAGGCAAGCTATAACTTGTGTATGCAATAATTTTGTTTATTATTAAATTATTGTAAACTTATCTAAAATATATTTATTTGGATTAGGCTAAATTAAATTGCGCTTGTTATAATAAGGTTAGGTAACTTTTCTAAGGTTCTTTTGGTACAAAATTATTAATTTTTACATTAACATAAATGAAAAAATATATCTTTAAATGTATAAAAGAAAATTTTAGAAAGGACTTAATTTTAAATGAGTTCTTGTTAATTGACCAATTTTACCTATTCGGCACGACACACACACACATATATATATATATATATATATATATATATATATATATATATATATATATATATATATATATATATGCGCATGTGTGTACTCATCTATAATTGGTTGCAGGGGTTGTCACAGCTCCTGGTTCCACTTCGTTGGCCGCTACTAGGTCCACTCCCGGCTTCAAGAGCCTTTGTGTGTGTATTCACCTAATTGAACTCAATTGTGGTTGCAGGGGTCGATTCATAGCTTGTGTGCGTGTACTCACCTAATTGTGGTTGCAGGTGTCGATTCATAGCTCCTGGCCCCGCCTCTTCACTGGTCTCTGCTAGGTGTGTGTGTTAGGAATCAGGACAGAATAAATGAGAGTGGATGCAGTCGTAGAGTACTATACTCAATCACATATTAACATTATCAATAGTTGTAATAATTTCATATAAAGACACGTAATGATACTGAACGATGATAATGACAAGACATACAAAATAAATAATTACAATCGTGATATAATTAAGGCCATAGTGGGAGAGAGTTGAGCTCTGGGCATTATCGTCAACATGCATCACACCCAGACATTATACACCACGACTGCCAATCATACGCCTCCACGGTAAACAAAGTCGAACATTTGATATTATTGCGGCTTTACCGAGAGTGTTTTAACAGAGGACAGGACGAGTGTATCAACCCTGGGCTAGTGTTAGGATGAGAGGTGCTAGGAGGATGGCGAGGCTATAACGAAGGCTGTGGCGGCCTCTCAGGAGCGGCATGTGGCAAGCACCACTCTCCTTGGACGGCCTTCAGCGGAGGGTGTAAATCAAGGAGGGCAACCACCGGCATCCTGCAGGGCCTTGGCTCTGCACACGCAGGAACGTCCCACACCCCACAAGATGGTGGCGTTATCACTTGACGGCCATTTTACTGCCTCCATGCTTGGCTGCCTGCCGCTTGTCAGACGGCGAACCGGTCCAGGTGATGACTAGGTGCGTCTGACAGCCCCTTGACGGACAAGGTCTCAAGCCATCCCCTTGACGTGTATTCATAGCATCTAGCTCTGCACGAGGCGCCATGAAGCAGTCTGCGTGCAACTTGCAATTTCTAGTCATTATTTGCACTGTGCAACCGCGCTGTGCTTCTACCCTGATTTAGATGACATTTTATAAAGTGATTGGAAGAAGAGTTTCTGTCTCGTGACTTGCTTGACAGAGGATCGAGCCTTCACCACTCAGCTCTGAATTTGCCACACAGGTTTTTAAGGCAACAGGTAAGTAACAAGAGCAAGAACATTCTATGTTAAGTAGTACGGCTATCACTCACGTTGATTTTCCTTCCATACTCCACCACTCACTAGGAAGGAATTTTAGGAGGTTACAGGAGAGAGAGGAAGGAGAGAGAGGGTTCAGGAGGGAAGGTAGGAGGATACAGGAGGGAGGGAAGTACAGGAGGAAATGAAGGGGGAAAATACCGAAAGAGGGAAGGTATAAGAGGTAAGGAGGAGTAGAAGAGGAAGGAGGGAAGGCAAGTTGACGCCCAGCGGAAACAAGAAGGAAATAAAAATTAAAAGTTTTGAGTGTTTTTCTGCCAGTCTTGTAACTTTGTGAATGTTATTGATCTAGCGACGAGTACCAAGTAGTTTGGTCGACTCGGCGGGTAGTTCCGTCGACACGAGTGGTAATTCCGTCGACAGGGAAGGGATGGGGGGAAAGAAAATGAGCTCCTAATTCACCAACCTGGACTCGACCTCCAGATGTATCGACCTCAACTCTCCCTTTGAGGTCGACACCTCCAGTTGAGACAAATTGGAGTCGGTTCTTGAAGACCTAGGGGCTTCTCCCCCCTGGGTGACCTTCTATAGGAAAAAATGCGATATTTTATCTCCGGGAAAACTTCCCCTGTGATTGGTTTCGAGAGTCTTCCTACTCCCACAGCCCGGCCTGGAGCCAAGCCTCTGGCGCTTGCCTGGTCAGCCAGGTCAACCTGGGTCAAGCAGGTCACATGACCCGCTCATTGCTTCCCTTATCCCTGTAAAAGGACATAGTCCAGCCAGTAGGTGCTAATTAGGAACATAACGTGAATGTTATGTTCTTGTCGAAGAGGGGAAAAAAAAACCCTGGGATCTCCTCTTCTTGTTCTTCGTCTTCTTCTAGTTTATAAAACCGAGAGGATCAGACAGCGCCTGGGGAATGGGGAGCAATCAGGTTTGTTCCGAGGAAGGGAAAGGTTGCTCCAATTCCTTGGATCAAGAGGTCTTCGCCGGTCGAGGGTTCTTTTACCCTCACACTGTATCAACATTCGTGGCCCCAGATTATTCAACATCTTACCAGAAGATATCAGAAACACGTGTAGACGTCTTCAAGAAACAGGTTAAATAATAATTTCAAGAGACCTATATTTTTAGGATTGAGTTTCAGTGTACAAAATTTTTTAATATTTTTTTGATATACATAGAATAATTTTTTCAATCGCCATTGCGATTGAAAAAAAATATATAGATTTGTCAGAAAATTAAATGAATCCTTCATTTGTTTACTTAATACTTAAGCTTCAAGTTCTGTATAACCCTTGTGGTTTAGCGCTTCTTTTGATTATAATAATAATAATTAAGCTTCAAGTTCGATCAACTTTATTAACCATAAATATTTTTTTTAGACATTTTAATGGAATTCACCTTTGGAAGTTTAAATGATTAATACCAGACTTACAAATCAAGAAATAAAAAGGTTGATCGTATATATTATCTTTTCTCAACAAGAGTTCCTGTGGCGGCGCACGGAAGACAAAAATCAGTGTTTCATAGAGCGAAGGACAGTTGCCGGGGCGAGGCCGTCCCTGGCTCAGCGTGATAAGGCCTTTGCCCAATCAAACTTGTAATTAATTAGTGTGGGAGCTCCTCCCTCCTCCTCCTCCGGGAGCGCCACACACTGCTTTGGTGGCACCCCTTCAAGGAAGGTGCCTTGGTGCTGCCGAAGGTCTCTCGATCCGGGAAATTATATTAGCTACCCTGTAGTTTCTTGGGGTAAAGCTGTTTGTTTTCCATTCCTTAAACGCTTTAGTGGTTTCTGCCTGCCTACCTGGAGGGTGTTCCGGGGGTCAGCGCCCCCGCGGCCCAGTCCGTGACCAGGCATCCCCTCCCGGGTGTTGGAATAAGCGTATCTCGTTTAGTTGATTCCGGGGGTCAGCGCCCCCGCGGCCCGGTCCCAGACCTAGCCTTCTGGTTGATGGCCTAATCAATCAGAGTAAAGTTGGTCCTTTCACTCGTTCAAGTTACGACAACAGTTATTTGTGTCTTAAAATCTTGCCCAACTTGGTATTAGTATTTCGATAGTTGTCAAAGTTGTGGCGTGAGCGAGAGAGATTGTAGTGTGTGTGTGAGTTTGTATGTGTGTATATATATATATATATATATGTCGTGCCGAATAGGTAAAATTTGGGATTTTGGCTTAAATAGCAACGCTCTTCTTGCCGAATAAGGCAAGCGAAAATTTGTATATGCAGTAATTTCGCAAAAATCATTCTGGACCTAACGAAAAAATATATTTCATTGATTAGGCTAAATTAAATTGCACTTTTTATAATAAGGTTAGGTAAGTTTTCTGAGGTTCTTTTGGTACAAAATTATTATTTTTTACATGAACATAAATGAAAAAAATATATCTTTAAACGTACAAGAAAATGTTTTAGAAAGGATTTAATTTTAAATGAGTTCTTGCAAAGTGACCAGTTTTACCTAATCGGCACGATATTATATATATATATATATATATATATATATATATATATATATATATGTCGTGCCGATTTGGTAAAACTGGTCAGTTAGCAAGAACTCATCTAAAATTAAGTCCTTTCTAAATTTTTCTCTTATACGTTTAAAGACATATTTTTTTCATTTATGTTAATGTAAAAATTTATAATTTTGTACCAAGAGAAACTTTGAAAACCTACCTAACCTTATTACAACAAGCGCAATTTAATTTAGCCTAACCCAACTAAATATATTTTAGATACGTTAACATTAATTTAATAATAAACAAACACAATGAAATATATTTTTTCGTTAGGTTCAGAAAGATTTTTCGAAATTATTGCATACACAAATTTTCGCTTGTCTTATATGGCAAGATGAGCGTTGCTATTTAAGCCAAAATCGCAAGTTTTACCTAATCGGCACGATATATATATATATATATATATATATATATATATATATATATATATATATATATATATATATGCAAAAAGATCACAGTAAACAGGTGATATCAAAATATGCAAGACAACCACTATGAAAAAATAGAAGAATTCCAAGCGCTTTCGTGACTACTCACATTATCAAGGAACTATATATATATATATATATATATATATATATATGATTGTGAGTGTACTTGCCTATTTGTTGCTTATGGGATTGAGTCTTGACTCCCGTTTCTGTCTCTAAATTACTCACTAAAGGTTACACTAAATTCTAGGCTTCATGTGCCGTATTATTCCTATTCTTAAACTGTGTATAAAATCTGTTGTTGCCACAATATTTTATCCAGCTCACTCCACTTCCAAATAACTCTTGACTTAAATGTTTTCTAGTCTTTAGCCTCCATCTGTACCACCTCGGCCCCAATGGCATCATCTTTGAGTATCGTCTACGTTGTGGTCAAATTTCTGATATCTTACCAGAAGATATCAGAAACACTGCTGGGACAAGTGTGGAAGTCTTCAAGAGAAAATTGGACAAGTATCTCCACTAAGTGCCCAATCAATCAGGCTGTGATTGACATGTGGGCCAGCGGGTCCCCAGCAGCAGACAAGCCTGGCCCAGGACCGGACTGCGGGAGTAGTAAAACTCTCGAGCCCCATCAAAGGTAGAAGGCGCTTATTAGATTAGTACCGTAGTCTTGTAATCAGGTTTACTCAGATTGCAGTGATCAAGCCATAGCTCCTGGTCCCTCTTACCTGGCAGCCAACAGAAAAGCCTGGCCACAGACCGGGCTTCGATTTTAGAAGAACTCTCGAAACTGGTCATGGGTATCTCAAGTGGGTTTTTGTACTGTTTTCACGTTCTTCTCCCCGTTTTCACGCTCTTCCCGTTTTCACGTTCTTCTCCCCGTTTTCACGCTCTTCCCGTTTCCACTTCAGGAGAAGTGGCTCTATTCTGGTTAAAAGCTCTTTGATGCATAGAATTGGATCTACTCAGTCGTTACTCAAATCAAACCTGATTATCCACCTGATTATCTTCCCAATCGTTTTAAGACTCTTAAGAGTTTAGCGCTTCCCTACGAATTAATAATTATTAATTAATAAATGTCTAGGATTAGTTTCAAATCATGTAACTAATATCGGCAGTGTCACACGATATTAAAAAAATTGTAATACAACAGAATGTATTCTGAAATATTGCCTGGCTAAAGGCTGTTTTCCATAGGAAATTGGATCAGTATCAGCCGGGCTGTGATGGCTGTCTGGGGCCTCGGGGTTCACGGATGTCACCGGGCTGTGATGGCTGTCTGGGGCCTCGGGGTTCACGGATGTCACCGGGCTGTGATGGCTGTCTGGGGCCTCGGGGTTCACGGATGTCACCGGGCTGTGATGGCTGTCTGCGGCCTCGGGGTTCACGGATGTCACCGGGCTGTGATGGCTACACGGTAGGCTGCTTCAGTCGAATACAGAGGTGGCAGCAGGAGCAGTTAGAGATGTAAAGACGATGTGATCAGTCCATCACACTTGACGTAGTTTCGGGGTGGTCAGTCCCTCAGCCTGGAGAAGAGTTCTGCTCCATGGTCTGGGACAGTGTGAAGCTGAAGCAGCGGAATGCAGACTTGTATTATTGTCAAAATGAGGCGCAGAAAATCTGCGCAACAGCGTGTATGGTTTATTAAAGTTAGTTTAAAAGGGGAAATTAATTTTAGCTTAGCTCGTCTCGGGATTAAATTAGCTTAAAATAAATAATATATATTGTATTTAAAACTAAGTGCGTTTACAGTATGGTAGTTGGAGGGTCTGGTAAGAGAGGGACTTGGCTTGTGGGGAGAAATGAAGAAAGGGGAATGAAAGAAGGGACTTGGAGAAAAGAGGGTGTAGAGGGAGGAGATAGGATTTCGTTGTGGGGAGGGAAGGCAGTGAAAATACTGTGTTTTGATTTACAGTGTTAAGACGGAGTGTGTTAGCTTTTAGAGTTGCGGTTATGGTATTAAATGTCAGGGCAAGTGGTAATTTGTGTGTCCCAGCCGCTATAGAATTAGATTTATGTAAAGTAGCTTGCAAATTGTTTTATAGTGTGTTTTTATGCATTAGTATTTCTTTAATGCTGCTCCTGTTGTTGCTACTGTTTGACTTGGTATAAAGTATTCACATTCTCTTCCCTGGGGACTGACTCCCTCCAAGCATTCCCTATAATTTTGTTGCTTGACTGAATATATGCTTGCGGTGAACGTTCCTCGTAGAATTCACCAGTTCTGATATTTCACCTGCTTTGAAATGGACTGTTAGTGTATTGTAACATTCCAGTGTGGAGTGAGCAAGTATCTTGAATATCAGCAGCAGCTTGGCATCTTTTGAAGGTTCTAGTTATCCAGCCTATCATTTTCCGTGGGGATGAGTTGTCACAATAAAATCTTGTGCTTCTATTTGTATTTAATTTCATGCACAATTTGGCTTGTTGACGCCTTAGTTACTTCAGGTATATTTTACCTGTTGATCACCGCCCCTCCGGCCCGGTCTTCGACCACGCCTCTTGTGTAAGAAAACACTGCAGTCTTGCGTGTAAGTAACTCCAGTATCTGCTGGATAAAAAAAATATAACTGCGCTTAATGTTAAAAAAAGGTTTAGTCTAAGCAAATCTCCGCTTTTAACTTAAGACTCGAAGCCATTCGTAAAGTTTGATATTAAAAAGGCAAACTCACTTTTTTATTATTAAGATTTAGTCGAGTTTAGCGTACTGTCGTATCTACCGATTAGTGGATGGAGGATCGAGCCTCTATCGCTCCTTGCCCTGAATAACCCACGCGGGTTTAGCGCTTCACGTAGTCCCTGTGGGTGCTAGTTCACTATTCGTTCTTCACAGCACATTCTCGTATATTTTTGTATCCCTGGCTACTGAACACCCTGGCTACTGAGCACCCTGGCTACTGAGCACCCTGGCTACTGAACACCCTGGCTACTGAACACCAGCTGACCTCTTAGTTTTGAATACAATAATATTTTTAACCTTCGCTCATAATGAAACTTTAACAAAATTATAAAATTATAGGTCAAACTCTCGCAATCCGGGTTGAGAAACCGGTTTGAGCCCAACCGGTTGAGAAACCGGTTTGAGCCCAACCGGTTGAGAAACCGGTTTGAGCCCAACCGGTTGAGAAACCGGTTTGAGCCCAACCGGTTGAGAAACCGGTTTGAGCCAACGGTTGAGAAACCGGTTTGAGCAACGGTTGAGAAACCGGTTTGAGCCCAACCGGTTGAGAAACCGGTTTGAGCCCAACCGGTTGAGAAACGGTTTGAGCAACCGGTTGAGAACGGAGACAACGGTTTGAGCCCAACCGGTTGAGACCAACCGGTTTGAGCCACGGTTGAGACCAACCGGTTTGAGCCCAACCGGTTGAGACCAACCGGTTTGAGCCCAACCGGTTGAGACCAACTTCGGTTGAGCCAACCGTGGCTGTGAGACCAACCGGTTTGAGCCCAACCGTTGAGACCAACCGGTTTGAGCCCAACCGGTTGAGACCAACCGGTTTGAGCCCAACGGTTGAGACCAACCGGTTTGAGCCCAACCGGTTGAGACCAACCGGTTTGAGCCCAACGGTTGAGACCAACCGGTTTGAGCCCAACCGGTTGAGACCAACCGGTTTGAGCCCAACCGGTTGAGACCAACCGGTTTGAGCCCAACCGGTTGAGACCAACCGGTTTGAGCCCAACCGGTTGAGACCAACCGGTTTGAGCCCAACCGGTTGAGACCAACCGGTTTGAGCCCAACCGGTTGAGACCAACCGGTTTGAGCCCAACGGTTGAGACCAACCGGTTTGAGCCCAACCGGTTGAGACCAACCGGTTTGAGCCCAACCGGTTGAGACCAACCGGTTTGAGCCCAACCGGTTGAGACCAACCGGTTTGAGCCCAACCGGTTGAGAAACCGGTTTGAGCCCAACCGGTTGAGAAACCGGTTTGAGCCCAACCGGTTTGAGACCAACCGGTTTGAGCAACCGGTTGAGACCAACCGGGTTTGAGCCCAACCGGTTGAGAAACCGGTTTGAGCCCAACCGGTTGAGAAACCGGTTTGAGCCCAACCGGTTGAGAAACCGGTTTGAGCCCAACCGGTTGAGAAACCGGTTTGAGCCCAACCGGTTGAGAAACCGGTTTGAGCCCAACCGGTTGAGAAACCGGTTTGAGACCAACCGGTTGAGAAACCGGTTTGAGCCAACCGGTTGAGAAACCGGTTTGAGACCAACCGGCACGGGTTTGAGAAACCGGTTTGAGCCCAACCGGTTGAGACCAACCGGTTTGAGCCCAACCGGTTGAGACAACCGGTTTGAGCCCAACCGGTTTGAGCCCAACCGGTTTGAGACCAACCGGTTGAGCCCAACCGGTTTGAGACCAACCGGTTTGAGCCCAACCGGTTTGAGACCAACCGGTTTGAGCCCAACCGGTTTGAGACCAACCGGTTTGAGCCCAACCGGTTTGAGACCAACCGGTTTGAGCCAACGGTTGAGACCAACCGGTTGGCACGTTGAGACCAACCGTTTGAGCCCAACGGTTGAGACCAACCGGTTTGAGCCCAACCGGTTGAGACCAACCGGTTTGAGCCCAACCGGTTGAGACCAACCGGTTTGAGCCCAACCGGTTGAGACCAACCGGTTTGAGCCCAACCGGTTAGAGCCGAAGCCGGTTTGAGACTAACCGGTTAGAGCCGAAGCCGGTTTGAGCAACCAGACCGGTTGAGACAAACCTTTGAGCCAAGCCGGTTGAGACAAACCGGTTGAGCCAACCGGTTGAGGACAACCGGTTAGAGCCAAGCCGGTTGAGACAAACCGGTTAGAGCCGAAGCCGGTTGAGACAAACCGGTTAGAGCCGAAGCCGGTTTGAGACAAACCGGTTAGAGCCGAAGCCGGTTGAGACAAACCGTTAGAGCCGAAGCCGGTTTGAGACAAACCGGTTAGAGCGAAGCCGGTTTGAGACAAACCGGTTAGAGCGAAGCCGGTTTGAGACAAACCGTTAGAGCGAAGCCGGTTTGAGACAAACCGGGTTTGAGCGAAGCCGGTTTGAGACAAACCTGTTAGAGCCGAAGCCGGTTTGAGACAAACCGGTTAGAGCCGAAGCCGGTTTGAGACAAACCGGTTAGAGCCGAAGCCGGTTTGAGACAAACCGGTTAGAGCCGAAGCCGGTTTGAGACAAACCGGTTAGAGCCGAAGCCGGTTTGAGACAAACCGGTTAGAGCCGAATCCGGTTTGAGACAAACCGGTTAGAGCCGAAGCCGGTTTGAGACAAACCGGTTAGAGCCGAAGCCGGTTTGAGACAAACCGGTTAGAGCCGAAGCCGGTTTCGTAACCGATTTGTCTCAAACTGGTTTTGCAACCATTTTGCCTCAAACTGGTTTTGCAACCATTTTGCCTCAAACTGGTTTTGCAACCATTTTGCCTCAAACAAGCTTCGCAACCGGTTTGTCATTTACAGGTTTAACTGGTTACAAACCGGTATGTGACAAACCAGTTAGATTGGTATGTGACAAACGGGTTTGTGACAAACCGGGTTTTAGAACAGGTCAGTGCAAACTAAGCTGACGGTCAAGCTGTTCTTGGAGTGAGAGACCAGAGAAGTGGGGGTCTTGCAGACCATGACTGGTCTGTTTCGCTGTATGGTTCTCTTACTGTGCCTCTTTCCTCCAGTGTATATCCTATTCATCTTTTATGACTTATTTCCTTCCTAAACTAAGTCGTTTTCCGTCATCTATCTTTTTTCTTTCTCCATTATATCTTCATTTCCCTTCCACTGTGCATTTCTTCCCCTACACTACGTCTTCAGCTTCATTCTCCCCTTCCTTCCCCCCTCTCTTTCTTTCCAATTCCATGCCTTAAAATATCTCTTCATTCCGTTCTCATTCGGTTCGTCTTTGTTTTATTTCTGAATTATATATAATATTTTTATTATTCCCAAGGGCCAGATAGCAAGACTTGCATTCCTTGGACTGGATAACATTGAAGAGAGACAGACAGACACACACACACACACACACAAGGGGTATGTCCTACGAGGAGAGGTTAAGGGAAATCGACCTGACGACACTGGAAGACAGGAGAGATAGAGGGGATATGATGACATAAAATACTGAGAGGAATCGACAAGGTGGACAATGTTCCAGAGATGGGACACAGCAACAAGGGGTCACATTTAATTCATGTTAAGCGCTAAACCTATTTGGGTTATTCAGCGCAATACTTTGTGGAGGCTTGATCCTCCGTCTGCTGGGCGCGAGACAGACACGCTCTCTATTTGTACTCACCTATATTGTTACAAGGGGTCACAGTTGGAAGTATTTCTTCAGTCACAGAGTTGCCAGGAAGTGGAATAGTCTGGGAAGTGATGTAGTGGAGGCAGGATCCATACATAGCTTTAAGGAGAGGTATGATAAAGCTCATGGAGCGGGTAGTGACCGAGTAGCGACCAGTGAAGAGGCGGGGCCAGGAGCTGTGACTCGACCCTTGCAACCACAACTAGGTGAGGTGAGTACACACACCAACAGAACACCTTGCAGTCCAACTGAGCCTAACTGCTAAGGAGTAAGAACGTGTGGCCACCTGTATGTACTTTTCTCTAGATTCGTGAGCGGAAGAGTCTGTTTTCTGGCGACTGCCGCCATGAAAAAAAGAAGAGGTGCGTTTAAAATCAGAGACTGAGCGAAGGAGTGAATAGAGTACAAACAAAAAAATAACCAAAGGAATCAAATAAAAATGTGTGAACATTAAACCACAATGTTTCTTAGTACTTACTGCTTTCTTAGATTCTTGGGGATGTTTATACTGTGAGCACAGCTGGGAACAAGAGAAGACCTCGCTGATGTAGCATCATGTATACCTGAACAGGCCACAAGGCATCACCATTATGCTCGACTTGGCTCTCCTGCCTCCTGAAAGCCATTCCGAGGTACTCCCCTCCCGTGTTAAAAGAGCTTTTTGACAATAAACGGAAATTTATGCAATTTATTCGATAAGTGGCTGGTAGGGAAGTGGAGGATGTTGGTTGGGTTGGATAGTTTGGGTAGTGAAGTAAAATATTGAGACGGATAGTAATGGTAGGGCGCTGGAGGATGTAAGAGGATAGGAAGATTGGTATGAAGCTGAAGTGGATAGGAAGATTGGTAGGGAACCTAAGGACACAAGAGTGGGGATACTAAGGCTAGTACAGGGCTGAAGAATGTAGTGGGAATAGAAAGATTGGTACAGTGCTAAAGGATATAGTTAGGAGTGCTGCTACAGTGCTAAAGGATGTAGGAATAAGGATAGGGCTGCTACAGAGTTAAATAATGTAAGAATAAGGGTAGTGCTGCTACGGGGATAAAGGATGTAGGAGTAAGGATAGGGCTGCTACAGGGATAAAGGATGTAGGAGTAAGGATGGAAAAGGTGTTAAGACACGTCTGTTCATCCATTTTCTTTACCGAGGAGCCTCGGCTGGTGTCCTGGCCCGGGGTCCCTCGTTGCCTGGCTTAAAGCCAGGTTTCGCCGGAAGTTATCTGGTCAGACAGGCTGTTGGTGCTTGCCTAAGCACGCAAGACAGAGCAACCATCACAGCTTCGCTGATAAAGCATCTTCTGGCAAACTTCTTCGGCGTCCCCTCCAAGTTACACAAGTTAGTGTTGACAGTGATTCAGGTGTGTGCTGACAATAGAGGGGAAAAATCTTGGACATTAAGAGTTAATACAATTTTCCCAGACTACGTTTAACTCTTTAGTTATCTTGCGCCTGAGAAAATTCTGTTATCATTGGAATTAGGGTGTTCATGGGAAAGCTCTAACACCGTAAGGGTCATCAGCATCCGAAAAGTCGTGTTAGATTTGACTGGTTTTGAGAAGCTTCATACTCCCGCAACCCGGCTCTTGGTCAGGCTTTTAAGTCTTTATTCCGAAACGTTTCGTTTACACAGTTGAATACAGAGGCGGCAGAAGTAGTAGTAATGTAAAGATGATGTAATCAGTCGAAGACGTCTTGAGGTGGTCAGTCCCTCAGCGTGGAGAAGAGTTCTGCTCCATAGTCTGGAACAATGTGAAGCTTCATCTTCACAGTAGCAGGAGTGGAGTCGTAATCCTTGTTAAAAGTTCTCAAGCAGTATTTCTTAGTGTGTTCTGGAGGTCTTGTGGACCCACGTCGTTACTGCTACATCAGTGTGTTCTGGAGGTCTTGTGGACCCACGTCGTTACTGCTACATCAGTGTGTTCTGGAGGTCTTGTGGACCCACGTCGTTACTGCTACATCAGTGTGTTCTGGAGGTCTTGTGGACCCACGTCGTTACTGCTACATCAGTGTGTTCTGGAGGTCTTGTGGACCCACGTCGTTACTGCTACATCAGTGTGTTCTGGAGGTCTTGTGGACCCACGTCGTTACTGCTACATCAGTGTGTTCTGGAGGTCTTGTGGACCCACGTCGTTACTTCTACACCCACTTGCTTCCTACCCGCTCACGCTGACGCTTATATTCACCGCCGCTCCTGAGTTACTCCTCTCTTCCCTGGCGAAGAAGTTGGAATTTTTCACCGTTGAGAATTTTGCAATTTTTTCGCCGTTATGGTAAGTTACTGGTAGGGAAGATAGAGGGGAGGGGGTGATAGTGTTGGTTTATAGGTGGGATGGTGGGAAGTGAAGTGAAAGTGTGGGTAGTAGGTGGTTAGTAAGTTGGGGTGGTGAGAAGAGTGAGGGGTGGTTAGTTGGATAGTGGTAATGAGACAGAGGAAGGGATGAATAGTGGGTGCTGCTGAGTGGTGGTGAGAGGGCTCTACCTACCTGGAGGGTGTTACGGGGGTCATCGCCCCCCGTAGCCCGATCCACGTCCAGGCTTCCCGGTGGATCAGGGCTTGGTCAACCAGGGTGGTGTTATTGCTGGCCGCACGCACTCCAACGGCTGATAGGGCACTGAATTTTGGTATCTGTACAGTGAAGAGAGCCAGTGGTCTATAGGTAATCCTCCTTATATATGAAAAGTGTTTCTTATTGCACACTTGTAATTAGTTCCTTAGTGTTTGTGAGAATCAAATCTAACTTTTCTTTTCATTTCTAATAGGCTTTTATTACCTCTTAGTTCATATTTGTACCTTTGATGTGTTTCGAGAGTTATCCTGCTCCTGGACCCCGGCCCTGGCCTAGGCAAATGCAAACTTTTCGCAGAGCAGATGAATGAGACTAGTGTGACACTTTGGTATCTTTATTGCTGAAAGGTTCGCCAACCAGTGGCTTCATCAGTCCAGTACAGTGGAAGATGTGAAGATGGATATTGAGGTAATCAGTCCCTCAACATATTTTTTGTATACAGATCAATTTTACAGACTTAGTTATCCTACCTCAGCTCATTTCACAGGCCAGCCCTATCTGAGGTATATTGTCACCCCCCCCGGGATGCGACCCACAACTATCGACTAACACCCAGGGACCTACTTATTGCTAGGTGAACAGAGGCAGCAGGTGTGAGGAATCATGCCTAATGTTTTCATCAGTGTTCTTCAGATTCCCTGTCATGTTCTTGTTGAACTAGAATATTTCCAGGTGTTGTCTATAGTAGAAAGCTGTTCTTTTTCAGACTTTTTCCCTGTAGTTTAACTTCAGGTTTCACCAGCATCTTCACGAATATGTTAGAGGGAACTTGGCTGTGGTGGCTACGACATGCTGCTAGCACCAACAGCCTCGTTAACCAGGAGGGTCTGCTCGGATACCAGAGAAAACTTGACATGTATCTTCACCAGGTGCCATATCAAACAGGCTGTGATGGATATGTGGGACACCGGGCTACCAACACCAACAGCCTGGTTGAGCAGGCTAGCACCAGACGAGCCTGGTCCATGGCTGGACTCCAAGAGTAGTAAGACTCTCGAAACTCATCAGAGGTGTTTCAAAGGCCACTGGGGCGGTGACTTCCCCTCCCTCTGGTATCGACTATAGGTAAATTATTTTTTTTCAGTGTTGAGTAAAAAAAACTGGTAATTTTTAATAAAAAACAAACGAGTACATCACGACACCACAACCAATAACAACAACTACCACAACAACTACCACAACAACTACCACAACAACTACCACAACAACCTCCACGACAACAACTTCTATAACCACCACAATATTTACAACAAATAACAATTTCTCCTTTTATTAGCATCATCTCTTGTTTTCCCCCTTATACCTGTCTTGCATCTCTTGCTTATGTTATCTCAATCTCTCGTTTCCTTATCTCCTTTCACTTTTCTTTGTTTCTCTTAATATATCATTCACTTTATCATTTTATATCCATCTCTTAATTTGTAGCTTTTATCATTGTTTCTCGTATTTTCATCTCCATTACCTTTCACATATAACTCTTTCTCCTCTCCATCTCGCTCTTGTCCTTTCTATCTTATGTTTCTTATCGTGGAGTTTCTTATCCCTCCATCTTCCTATCATGTCTATTGTCATTT
>WNWK01021647.1:0-33793 GCA_009830355.1 Cherax destructor
GGCCCACTAAAATACCTAATTCTTGGGATATTATTAGTGTCTTCCTGAGTGAAAACCGAGAGAAAATAATTATTAAAAATAGAGCACATTTCATTCTCTTTGTCAGTAAGATACCCATAATTATTTTTAAGGGACCTATCTTATCTCTAACTTTTGTTCTATACACCTGGAAAAAACTTTTGGGTTAGTTTTCGAATCCCTAGCAACTTTAATTTCGTAGTCCCGCTTAGCTTTTCTTATCCCCTTTTAACGTCCTCTTAATGTCAATATACTGATTCGTAAGATGACCCTCACCTCTTTTGATACGCCTATAAATTCCTTTCTTCTGCCCTAAAAGATATTTGAGCCTATTATTCATCCATTTTGGGTCATTTCTATTCGATCTAATTTCTTTATATGGGATAAATGTTCTTTGGGCAGCATGTATAGTGTTCAGAAAACTGTCATATTGATAGCTCTCTTCATTACCCCAGTCCACAGATGATAAGTGTTCTCTAAGTCCATTGTAATCTGCTAAGCGAAAATCTGGGACCGTTACTGAGTTATTCCTACTATGAAACTTCCATTCAATGCCAAAGGTAATTGATTTGTGGTCGCTTGCGCCGAGTTCCTCTGTAATTTCTAAATTATTAACAAGGGTTTCCTTGTTTGCCAGAACTAAGTCAAGCAGATTATTTCCCTTGTAGGTTCTGTCACAAACTGCTTCAAAAACAATCTTGAACTACTTCTAAGAAATCGTTAGATTCTAAATTCCCAGTCAAAAAATTCCAATCAATTTGACTAAAGTTGAAGTCACCCAGAATAACTACGTTATCGTGCATTGTGGCCTTAACAATTTCCTCCCATAGTAGTCTCCTTGGTCCCTATCTAAGTTTGGGGGACGGTATATCACACCTAAAATCAATTTTTCATGCCCCTCTGAAAATTCTATCCAGACAGACTCTGTATGTGTTAATTCAGACTTTATACCCATTTTTATACAACAATTTAAATGATCACGGACATAGAGTGCCACCCCACCCCCCTTCCCGATACTTCTGTCTACTTGGAACAATTTAAAACCCTGAATGTGACATTCGGCAGGCAAGTCCCGATTTTTCATATTAAACCATGTTTCAGTTATTGCAAAAACATCAATATTACCTGTACTTGCAACTACTCTCAACTCGTCCATCTTATTCCTAGCACTACGACTATTGGTGAAATATACACTTAAAGACCCTCCTTTCTCTTTACCCTTCCTGCTCATTTCTGTTTTTCCCTTATACCTATTACTGTCCTTGTCACCTAGTGCCACTGGCTTTCCAATATCCACCTTATTCTGCCTATTACTAGTTCCCCTAGAATTTATAACATTACTACACTGGGACTTCACTGTTTTCCCCCCATAACCCATACCACTAACTTTTTCTAGTTTAAAGCCCTAACCGCTCCCTCCACTGCAGTTGCCAGTGCCCCCACCCCAGACCTAGATAAGTGAACCAAAGACCTAGATAAGTGAACCCCAGACCTAGATAAGTGAACCCCAGACCTAGATAAGTGAACCCCTTTCAGAACACTTATAATACCTCCACCACTCATTCAGTCTTCCACTCTTGTTTAATGAACTTTTCCTTCACACGTAGGAGTTCAAGGAGGTCCGAGTTACTCCTGTCTTCAAGCAAAATAGGAGGACTGATGTCAGCAACTATAGGTCTTTTAGTATACTAACAGGTCTATAGTACACCGCCTTCTAGAGATGGCGGTGTACTGTCAAGGAGTTAAGTATATCAATGACAAAAGCAGTCTCCATAGTTACCAGTCAGGTTTCAGGAAATTTTACTCGACCGACACCTCCCTAATTAATCTGATGGACTATCTGAGAACTGAAATGTCGCCATGGAATCTCACAAGTATGGTGATCCTAGACTTGCAAAAGGCCTTCGATATGGTGAAACTTAATATATTATGTAAGAAACTACAAGCTATCGGCATAGGTTCTGTAGACTGGTTTAAATCCTACCTGAGAAACAGGAAACAAATTATCAAGATTAACAACACAGAACAAGAACCCCTGCCAATAGCATGTGGGGTTATCCAAGGTAGTATTCTGGGTCCCTTATTGTTCCAATGTTATGTGAATGACATGCCCATCAGTGTCAAGTGTAAGCTTCTGTTGTATGCAGACGACAGTGCTCTGTTAGTGTCAGGTAAAGACCCACAAGATATACCTAACTAGAACTAGAGTCCTGCAGCAATTGGTTGGTAGACAACAAATTATAGTTACACCTCGGGAAAACGGAAGCCATACTCTTTGGTATGAAAAATAAACTGAAAAGGGAAAATAATTTTAATGTCCAGTGTAATGGGGAACCCATCACTTCAGTATCTTCAATGAAATTTCTGGGAATCCCCTTTGACCCAAGTATGTCAGGAGAATTGATAGGGAACAGTGTAGTAAAGAAAGCGAATGCCAGACTAAAGTTCCTCTACAGACAGGCACAGTGTCTACCTACTGAGGCTCGCAGGACACTATGTCTAGCTCTTATACAATGCCATATAGATTACTCTTGCTCTTTATGGTACTCTGCCTTAACAAATAAAAAATGAAAGACAGACTACAAATCACCCAGAATAAAATGGTGAGATTCATCATGGACCTGGGTCCAAGAGAACATGTAGGCCAGGATGAATTACAGTAGCTGAATATACTGAATGTTGAAGACAGAGTAAAACAACTGAAGTTAAATCACGTTTATAAAAATACTCACAAACAGTGCCCAGAATATTTTGCTACCAAGTTTGTAAAGGGTGGGAACCAAAGCAATTATTGTACTAGAGCAAGGAAACACAACTTTGTAGTACCCTCAGTAGGTGATCAAGCTTCAAACACCTTTTATTTTACAGCAATAAAGGAGTGGAACGGACTGCCTGCACATGTCAAAGCCAGTCATAGCATCAGCCAGTTCAGGAAGAGAAACAGAAAGGGAAGAGAGTGATTTCTTGTATAGCTAACATGTAAGTACCTATTACTATGATTTGATCTTATCTTTAATGTAAATGTAAATAACTCAGTATGATAATTTAAGTAACTGTATTTTTATGTACCTACACCTGAATAAACTTACTACTTTTCTTCCGCCTTGCTTTCCTCCCCGCCTCTTTCCACGGCAGCACCTCCCCGCCTCTCTCCGCGGCAGCACCTCCCCGCCTCTCTCCACGGCAGCACCTCCCCGCCTCTCTCCACGGCAGCACCTCCCCGCCTCTTTCCACGGCAGCACCTCCCCGCCTCTCTCCGCGGCAGCACCTCCCCGCCTCTCTCCGCGGCAGCACCTCCCCGCCTCTCTCCACGGCAGCACCTCCCCGCCTCTCTCCGCGGCAGCACCTCCCCGCCTCTCTCCACGGCAGCACCTCCCCGCCTCTCTCCACGGCGGCACCTCCCCGCCTCTCTCCACGGCAGCACCTCCCGCCTCTCTCCGCGGCAGCACCTCCCCGCCTCTCTCCACGGCAGCACCTCCCCGCCTCTCTCCACGGCAGCACCTCCCCGCCTCTTTCCACGGCAGCACCTCCCCGCCTCTCTCCGCGGCAGCACCTCCCCGCCTCTCTCCGCGGCAGCACCTCCCCGCCTCTCTCCACGGCAGCACCTCCCCGCCTCTCTCCGCGGCAGCACCTCCCCGCCTCTCTCCACGGCAGCACCTCCCCGCCTCTCTCCGTGGCAGCACCTCCCCGCCTCTCTCCACGGCAGCACCTCCCCGCCTCTCTCCGCGGCAGCACCTCCCCGCCTCTCTCCGCGGCAGCACCTCCCCGCCTCTTTCCACGGCAGCACCTCCCCACCTCTCCGCGGCAGCACCTCCCCGCCTCTCACCGCGGCAGCACCTCCCCGCCTCTCTCCGCGGCAGCACCTCCCCGCCTCTCACCGCGGCAGCACCTCCCCGCCTCTTTCCACGGCAGCACCTACCCGCCTCTTTCCACGGCAGCACCTCCCCGCCTCTTTCCACGGCAGCACCTCCCCGCCTCTCTCCGCGGCAGCACCTCCCCGCCTCTTTCCACGGCAGCACCTACCCGCCTCTCACCGCGGCAGCACCTCCCCGCCTCTCTCCGCGGCAGCACCTCCCGCCTCTCACCGCGGCAGCACCTCCCCGCCTCTTTCCACGGCAGCACCTACCCGCCTCTTTCCACGGCAGCACCTCCCCGCCTCTTTCCACGGCAGCACCTCCCCGCCTCTCTCCGCGGCAGCACCTCCCCGCCTCTTTCACGGCAGCACCTACCCGCCTCTTTCCACGGCAGCACCTACCCGCCTCTTTCCACGGCATCACCTACCCGCCTCTTTCCACGGCAGCACCTACCCGCCTCTTTCCACGGCAGCACCTCCCCGCCTCTTTCCACGGCAGCACCTCCCCGCCTCTCTCCGCGGCAGCACCTCCCCGCCTCTCTCCGCGGCAGCACCTCCCCGCCTCTTTCCACGGCAGCACCTACCCGCCTCTTTCAACGGCAGCACCTCCCCGCCTCTTTCCACGGCAGCACCTCCCCGCCTCTCTCCGCGGCAGCACCTCCCCGCCTCTCTCCGCGGCAGCACCTCCCCGCCTCTCCTGCCCGGCACCTCCCAACACCCTCTCTGGGGTGCTTAAGGCTATTCTCACTGTCCACCTTAAATTTGCCAGCACTAGTTAGCAGCCCTGTAGTACCCCAGCTGTATGTGCAAATTACATGCAGTTAAGTAAGCATGTTATGTATGCATGTATGTATGCATGTATGTTATGTATGTATGTATGTATGTATGTATGTATGTATGCATGCGTTTATTTATGTGCATGTGTGTCCTGCACGCAGGATTCTATCTCACATCCCCAAAGCAGCTCGTTTACATGCTGCAGGTAAATTCACAGACCTTTCTCAGGCAGGTAACTGGAAGGTCCAGGAGCTTGGAAGCTCCAGGTACAGTCAGGGCGTGGTGCAACCACCTTGTGTTTGGCAATGTTTCACCAGCGGTACGTGCGAGAGGCAGCAAATCGCCAGCCTCATTTGTCGTGGTGGTGGTGCGCATCTTTCCTAGAGCGGATAACCTGATCTGTCTGCCTCATCCACGTACAAATGTGTTCCGTGGCTTAGTTGGTAGCGCCCATAGCTCACATACTGAGGGGTCCGTGGTTAGATTCCCAGCACGAGTGGATGCGTTGGGTGTTTCCTCATACCTGTTGCCCACCTTCACCTAGCAGTAAGAAGATACCTGGGTGTTAGGTGACTGTTGTGGGAGGTAGTATACCTGAGATAGAGCAGGGCATTGAAAATGAGCTTTGTTAGGATAACAGCTCTTAGCCTGCAAATTCATCTGTATAAAAGAAATCGCCGAGGCTCACACAAGTTACTGAGAACTAGAAAGTTTGTTCAAGGGTCAGAATAATTGCAACACAGATGGGACAATCAGAATAATTACCAGCGATGATACAATCGTTACGAGAGATTATTGACAGTACACAGCACCGGCAAAATGATGAAAAAGACGCCAGTGCCACGCTCGGGCAACTGAGTCAACCCAGAATTAACTTGCGTTACTTTGTTATGAGTGAAGCAGTAAGTGTTCATCATGTCGCAACAACGATTGTACACTGTGACTGTATACATTTATTAATGTCAATCAGTTGTCTTTAAACTCATTTATAGTATTACTCTCTTACCTGGAGGTCGTTTTGAGGGTCAACGCCCCCCGCTGCTCACTCTTTTACCAGAACTCCCGGTGGATCAGAGTCTGATCAACCAGGCTGTTACTGCTGGCCGCACGTAATTCAACGTACGAACCACAGCCCGGCTGGTCCAGTTCCCTCTTGAAGGCAGCCTTACTCTCTAGTGATGACAATATCCTCATAAATTCTAGTTTTTCGTATGTTGCATAGGCTATCCTCAGACTGATTACATTGTCTTCACATCTCTTCTGCTTCTACCAACGTTTCTGTACTCGACTGAAGAAGCCTACTGTGTAACCGAAACGTTTCGGAATAAAGACACTGTTGCATGTCTTATCTAATATCCAGAGACAATAACTCTCAAGTGATAGAAACTCCGGCTCTGTTGAACGATATCCTTGGAAGCTACCGTAGTTACTGACTCAACAGTGCAATGTTTGACGATATCTTTGTTGCCTTACTGAAGTCTCCCACCTCAGACTGACACATAAATTAACTGATGCAGGAAATTCACCAGTGTGCTGAAATATGGCTGGAAATATAGCTATCAGTCATGATTAATAAAAAACAAAAATAAATCCCCGTCTCTCCTCCACCTTTTCCTCCCTTCCTCTGCCTCTTTCCGCCGTCCTCCCCTAACCGCCTCTCCATCTTTCTCATCCCCGTGGTTTATCGCCAGAATTTACTCCCTCTTTCTTATCAAGGAATCTCCTTTGTTATGTAGGCGTTTTCGTAGTTTTATCAACGTCTACTAAACGCCAGCTTTAAGGCAAGAATGTCGCGAATTCTTTCTCGGATGTGGACTTACGGCCATTTATGGAGGGAAGAGGGGTGAGGAGGGAGGGATGTGGAGTAAGGAATGAAAAAGGTGAAGAAGGGTAGAGGGGAAAGGGTTAAGGGGCGGACAAAGGGGTAAGAGGGAAGCTCAAGAAGGGAGAGAGAGACGGTGGAAGGGAAAAGAAGTAGAGAAGAGAGGATTAATGGATTGGGAAAAGGGATATTATTTGGATACAATAACATTGTGCTGCTACCCTCATCTCCTGGGGGAAGCTTGAACCTAAATTCCACGGAAGAAAGTCTTCACACTACGATGGATTCATAATTTTAACGACGGGACACTTGTGGGACGAGGATATCGTGTATTTCAGTGAAGTTCATCAGCTACAGGGTTCTAGGTAAGTGATTACTAACTTGGGAAGTCATCTTCAGATGCTACACTGACAATTTACTCCAACATCCCAGCGAGAACGAGTTAAACGCAGGAGACAGTGGAAAGAAAGGAATTAAGGAAGAGAATATGGATGTCATACCAGTATATCTATCATACGATATATATGCATATATATTATAAATAGAGGAGATAAGAAGATAGAGAGAGAGACAGTAGGAAGAAGGAGAGAGGAGAGAGAAATGAGTAGAAGTATTTGATGAAGAGTAGTAAGAAGAGAGAGAGAGAGAGAGAGAGAGAAGAGAGAGAGAGAGAGAGAGAGAGAGAGAGAGAGAGAGAAAGAGAGAGAGAGAGAGAGAGAGAGAGAGAGAGAGAGAGAGAGAGAGAGAGAGAGAGAGAGAGAGAGAGAGAGAGAGAGAGAGAGAGAGAGAGAGAGAGAGAGAGAGAGAGAGAGAGAGAGAGAGAGAGAGAGAGAGAGAGAGAGAGAGAGAGAGAGAGAGAGAGAGAGAGAGAGAGAGAAGAGAGAGAGAGAGAGAGAGAGAGAGAGAGAGAGAGAGAGAGAGAGAGAGAGAGAGAGAGAGAGAGAGAGAGAGAGAGAGAGAGAGAGAGAGAGAGAGAGAGAGAGAGAGAGAGAGAGAGAGAGACAGAGAGGAAGAGAGAGAGAGAGAGAGAGAGAGAGAGAGAGAGAGAGAAGAGAGAGAGAGAGAGAGAGAGAGAGAGAGAGAGAGAGAGAGAGAGAGAGAGAGAGAGAGAGAGAGAGGACATCACAAATGAAAGACCCCTCGGGGCCAGTGATCACGTGGTTCTGAGCTTCGAATATATAGTATAGTTACAAGTGGACAGGGAAGCAGGGAGGGCAGGACGAAGGAAGCCAAACTACAAGAGAGAAGACTACACAGGCATGAGAATTTCCTGCACGGGGTTCAGTGGAACAGAGAGCTGGCAGGGAAGTCAGTAAACGAGATGATGGAATGTATGACAACGACATGCAAGGAAGCTGAGGAGAGGTTTGTACCCAAGGGTAACAGAAACAACGACAAAGTCAGGATGAGCCCATGGTTCACCCAAAGGCGCAGAGAGGCCAAAATCAAGTGTGCTAGAGAATGGAAGAGGTATAGAAGGCAAAGGACCCAGGAGAATAAGGAGAGCAGTCGTAGGGCCAGAAATGAATATGCACAGGTCAGAAGGGAGGCCCAAAGACAGTACGAGAATGACATAGCAGCGAAAGCCAAATCTGACCCGAAGCTGCTGTACAGCCACATCAGGAGGAGAACAACAGTTAAGGACCAGGTAATCAGGCTGAGGAAGGAAGGAGGGGAGATCACAAGAAATGACAGTGAAGTAGCCTCAATAACCCTATTAGGCAGACTGTTCCACTCATCAACTACCCTATTTCCAAACCAATACTTTCCTATATCCTTTCTAAATCTAAACTTGTCTAATTTGAATCCATTACTGCGGGTTCTCTCATGGTGAGATATCCTCAAGACTTTATTTATATCCCCTTTGTTAATACCCATCTTCCACTTATACCCTTGGATCATGTCTCCCCTCATTCTTCGTCTTACAAGTGAATGTAAGTTAAGGGACTTCAATCTTTCTTCATACGGAAGATTTCTAATGCTATGAATTAACTTTGTCATTCTACGCTTGGGCAGAGTTTATTCTGTTAGTGGGTTGGATTTGTGAAGGACCTGCCTAGTATGGGCCAACAGGCCTATTGCATTGTTCCTCCTTTCTTATTTTCTTCTTATGTATGTGAGGAGCTCAAGTTGAGATTTAAAGAAGTGTTCACAGAGGAGACAGAAGGGACTCCAGAACGACGGAGAGGTGGGGCACATCATCAAATGTTGGACACAATACATACAACCGAGAAAGAGGTGAAGAGGCTGCTAAGCGAACTAGATACCTCAAAGGCGATGGGGCTGGATAACATCTCTCCATGGGTCCTGAGAGAGGGAGCAGAGACGCTATGTGTACCACTAACAACAATGTTCAACACATCTATCGAAACAGGGCGACTACCTGAGGAATGGAAGACAGCAAATGTAGTCCCAATTTTTAAAAAAGAAGACAGACACGAAGCATTAAACTACAGACCAGTATCACTGACATGTATAGTTTGCAAAGTCATGGAGAAGATTATCAGGAGGAGAGTGGTGGATCACCTAGAAATGAATGAGTTTATCAACGACAGCCAGCATGGTTTCAGGGACGGGAAATCCTGTGTCACAAACCTACTGAAGTTCTATGACAGGGTGACAACAGTACGTCAAGAGAGAGGGGTGGGTAGATTGCATTTTCTTGGACTGTAAGTAGGCGTTTGACACAGTTCCACACAAGAGATTAGTGCAAAAGCTAGAGGACCAGGCAGGGATAACAAAAAAGGCACTGCAATGGATCAGGAAATACCTGTCAGAAAGACAACAACGAGTCATGGTACGTGGCGAGGTGTCAGAGTGGGCGCCTGTGACGAGCGGGGTTCCAGAATGGTCAATTCTAGGACCGGTGCTGTTCCTGGTATTTGTGAACGACATGACCGAAGGAATAGATTCAGAAGTGTTCCTGTTTGCAGATGATGTGAAGTTGATGAGAAGAATTCAATCGGACGAGGACCAGGCAGAACTGCAAAGGGATCTGGACAGGCTGCAAGCCTGGTCCAGAAATTGGCTCCTGGAGTTCAACCCCACCAAGTGCAGAGTCGTGAAGATAGGGGATGATAAAGCAGACCGCAGACGGAATACAGTCTAGGGGGCCAGATACTACAAACCTCACTCACTGTTGCAGCATATGGGCGCCTAGGAAACCTAAGAACAGCATTCCTACATCTAAATAAGGAATCATTCAGGACCCTGTACACCCTGCACGTTAGGCCTATATTGGAGTATGCAGCACCAGATTGGAACCCACACCTAGCCAAGGACGTAAAGAAACTAGAGAAAGTGCGAAGGTTTGCAACAAGACTAGTCCCGGAGCTAAGGGGTATGTCCTACGAGGAGAGGTTAAGGGATATCGACCTGATGACACTGGAGGATAGGAGAGATAGGGGGGATATGATATTGACATATAAAATACTGAGGGGAATCGACAAGGTGGACAGAGACAGGATGTTCCAGAGATGGGACACAGCAACAAGGGGTCACAGTTGGAAGTTGAAGACTCAGATGAATCACAGGGATGTTAGGAAGTATTTCTTCAGTCACAGAGTTGTCAGGAAGTGGAATAGTCTGGGAAGTGATGTAGTGGAGGCAGGGTCCAAACTTAGCTTTAAGAAGAGGTATGATAAAGATCATTGAGCAGGAAGAGTGACCTAGCAGCGACCAGTGAAGAGGCGGGGCCAGGAGCTATGAATCGCCCACTGCAACTAGAATTAGGTGAGAACTGTCTGGGAGAGGACAGCCCCAAGCTTCTAACCGCTGGGAACAGGTCATGTGACGTAAAAAGTTACATTACAATAGTGGATCATTACATATCTTCATTTACAACCTTCTAACTAATGAAATAGAGGAAAAAATACCTTATTTGGCAACCAGTGTAGCAGTACCTTCCAGAATATTCAGGAAATACTCTGTGTCAGTTAATGTGCCTGTGTGAATTCTCCTATTCCGGCTTTCTTTCTCATAATAACTAGCCTATTCTTATTTTTAATGTCATTTCTATCATTAATATAAACTATCATCCTCTAATATCATTATTAGTACCCTAGCTGGCACTACAGAATCTCTCCTAGAGGACATCCGGAAAATTAAAGACATGGGAGAGAGCCTGGGCCTATCTTTAAACCCAACAAAATGTGAAATAGTTTCTACCAATCGACAGATGATCCAGAACATTAGTGCTGTTTTACCAGGGGCACGAGCCATTGATCCAGCCAACAGCACTCTCCTCGGTGCTCCTCTTAGGCTCAATGCCATCGATCTGGTCCTAGAAAAAAAAATCTCAGACTTCAGGACGATGGAAGGCAGGATGAAAGACATCGATACACATGATGCCTTCTACCTACTCACCAGGTGCCTGTCAATCCCAAAACTTACCTACTTCCTGAGATGCTCCCCAGCCTTCAGCAGTCCAAAACCCAAGGTATATGACTCTCTCCTCAAGATCATGCTAGAGAGTGTATTGAATCTTTCCCTCGAAGATGGACAGTGGTTGCAAGCCTCACTTCCAGTCAGGCTTGGGGGGCTGGGAGTACACAAATCCTCCCAGATTGCCGTACCAGCTTTCCTATCCTCTTCCATAGCATCAAACGAACTAATAAAACAAATTCTTCCGGACAACCTCAGTGATTCAGCAGGAATATAAGACCCTAGCTATGCCAGTGCCATCACTGAATGGGAGACTCTTGCTGCTCCAGGACCAAAACCTAGTGCAGAACTGGCCTACAAACAGTCAAGCTGGGATGGCCCCATCACTGAAAAGATGCTTGCCAACATGCTTAGGGCTGTAACATCAGACAGGGAGACTGCCCGTCTCCTGGCTGTGAGTGCACTTCACTCTGGGGACTTCCTCCAAACAGTTCCCATTTCGGCAATGGGAACACGCCTCCACCCTAAGACCCTTCGTATTGCAGTGGCTCTGCGCCTTGCTGCCCCAATTCACACGGAATATACGTGTATTTGCGGCGATGCGCAAATTGACCAATATGGTCTACATGGTTTAAACTGTTCCAAAACCAAGGGTTGGCATGCAAGACACAATGAGGTCAACGACATCATAAAGAGAACCCTTGCTACAGCTGGATGCCCAGCAGAGAGAGAGCCTCGATCACTAGCAGCCAACAATATCCACAACCCAGCAAACTGCGACGACGGGATCACCATCTATCCTTGGAAGAATGGCAAGCTCTTAGCATGGGACTATACCTGTGTGTCGACACTGGCTGACACCTACATCCTTCACAGTGTCGGGCGACAGGGAGGAGCTGCTGACCACAGGGAGGAGTACAAGATCGGCAAGTACAGGGACATAAGCCAACAGTATCAATTTGTCCCAGTGGGATCAGAGACCTTGGGAGCATGGGGAAAATATGCAACACGTTTCCTTAAAGAACTGGGTTCAAGACTCATCGACACCACAAGGGACCTAAGGGCAGCCACTTTCATGTTCCAGCGCCTAAGCGTGGCCATCCAGATGGGAAATGCATGCTGCATACTGGGCTTGTCCGGCTTTGGAGGAGCTGGAGGAGATCCATAATCTTTGATATATTATACCATTGTATTCATGTTCATGTTTGTATTTTCTGTCAATGTATTCTGTCTATTAATAATGCACTTATATAACATATATAGGGGGTGGTAGAAGAAAATATTCAAACAGCTCCGGGGACAACCTCAAGTTTTCCCTGAGGTACGTTTATCGTCTTCTCTGAGGATGAGGGTCCCCAGTAAAGTTCTAGAGGTGGTACCTCCCTATATTTATATATATATATATATATATATATATATATATATATATATATATATATATATATTATATATATATATATATATATATATATATATATATATATATATAAAGGAGAAACACTGCAGCAGGCCTGTTGGCTCATACTAGGCAGGTCCTTCACAATCCATCCCACTAACAGAATATTTGCTCAACCCAATTTTCAATGCTACCCAAGAAATAAGCTTTGATAATTCTATTTGCTCATGTGAAAGTCCCACTCAAATCCAACCCCTCTCACTCATGAATTTATCCAACCTAAATTTGAAACTACCCAAGGTCCTAGCTTCAATAACCCTACTAGGCAGACTGTTCCACTCATCAACTACCCTATTTCCAAACCAATACTTTCCTATATCCTTTCTAAATCTAAACTTATCTAATTTGAATCCATTATTGCGGGTTCTCTCTTGGAGAGATATCCTCAAGACCTTATTTATATCCCTTTGTTAATACCCATTTTCCACTTGTATACCTCGATCATGTCTCCCCTCATTCTACGTCTTACAAGTGAATGTAATTTAAGGGTCTTCAATCTTTCTTCATACGGAAGATTTCTAATGCTATGTATTAATTTAGTCATTCTACGCTGAATGTTTTCTAACGAATTAATATCTTTTCTGTAATATGGAGACCAGAACTGACCTTCATAATCTAGGTGAGGCCTTACTAATGATGTATAAAGCTGTAATATAACCTCTGGACTTCTGTTGCTTACACTTCTTGATATAAATCCCAGTAATCTGTTATCCTTATTATGTATGCTTAGACATTGCTGTCTTGGTTTAAGGTTGCTGCTTACCATAACCCCCAAGTTCTTTTCGCAATCTGTATGGCTAAGTTCTACGTTATTTAACTTGTAAGACGTAGAATGAGGGGAGACATGATCGAGGTATACAAGTGGAAAATGGGTATTAACAAAGGGGATATAAATAAGGTCTTGAGGATATCTCTCCAAGAGAGAACCCGCAATAATGGATTCAAGTTAGATAAGTTTAGATTTAGAAAGGATATAGGAAAGTATTGGTTTGGAAATAGGGTAGTTGATGAGTGGAACAGTCTGCCTAGTAGGGTTATTGAAGCTAGGGCCTTGGGTAGTTTCAAATTTAGGTTGGATAAATTCATGAGTGAGAGGGTTGGATTTGAGTGGGACTCGCATGAGTGGGTAGAATTGTCAAAGCTTATTTCTTGGGTAGCATTGAAAATTGGGTTGAGCAAATATTCTGTTAGTGGGACGGATTGTGAAGGACCTGCCTAGTATGGGCCAACAGGTCTGCTGCAGTGTTCCTCCTTTCTTATGTTCTTATGTTCTTATGTTATAAGTGCTTGGGTTATGGACACTCCCAAGCTTCAGAACCTTGCATTTATCTACATTGAATTGCATCTGCCACTTTTCTGACCAGGAATTGAGTTTGTCTAAATCCTCCTGAAGTTCCCTGACATCTACGTTTGAATAAATTATTCTATCTATCTTCGTGTCATCGGCGAATTTGCTCATTTCACTATTAATTCCCTCATCAAGGTCATTGATATATATTCTAAAAAACAACGTGCCCAAGACTCATCCCTGTGGAACGCCACTTGTTACTGACCCCCACTCGGATTTAACCCCATTTATGCATACTCTCTGCTTCTTATTAGTAAACCATTACTCGATCCATGACAGCACTTTTCCCCCAATGCCATGAGCTTCTACTTTCTTTAATAGTCTCTGGTGCGGTACTCTATCAAAAACCTTACTAAAATCTAAATAAACAATATCGAATTCCTTATCGTGATCAACAGCCTCAAAAGCTTTACTGAAGAAGGTTAATAAATTGGATAGGCAGGAACGGCCCCTCGTGAATCCATGCTGAGTATCATTAATCAAATTATGGTTATCTAGATGGCTTCTTATAATATCAGCTATAATTGACTCTAGTAATTTGCCTACAATTGTGGTCAGGCTTATTGGGCGGTATTACAACCTCAGGTTCAATGGCCTGTTAACCTGAGTGTAAAAGGGAGCTTGGAGCAAAGAAACACAGTAGAAGATGTATTGAAATTGTATTTCCTTCAAAAATCAGTTAGATTAATTCCAGACTTTTGTCTTTTCCTTCACCAAGTAATTGTGAATATATAAGACTTTTGTCTTTTCCTTCACCAAGTATAACAAAGTGTTGTTTACACATATGTACACTATATACAAAGGAGTAGTGTTTAGTGCACGCCACAGTTGTCTAGGCTAAGCAGCAGCCAAAAGACAGACAACTTTCCACAACCAGCTCTATGCAGGAATTCCAATGACAAACCGCGAGTGGTATCTACGTCACCTTTGTCATTGTTAAACTCGCATTTTAATTGGCTGAACCGAGTCGTTGATTTGATGATGGGGCCCCATCACCAAACCCTTAACGATGGTTCGCTGGTTGGAGGGGAGCCTATGGGGGTGTGTTTAACATGCTCCGAATAAAGGTTACATACTCTTTGCATGCAACAGGCGGTAATTTGACAGTAGTGACTTGTCCCCTGCTTTAAAAATAGGAATTACATTAGCCATCTTCCACATATCAGACACTACACCTGTTTGAAGAGATAGATTAAAAATGTTAGTAAATAGTTCACAGAGTTCCATTTTACATTCCTTAAGAACCCTTGCAAAAAGCTCATCAGGACCCGGCGATTTATTTTGTTTCAGTCGGTCTACTTGTTTCATAACCATTTCGCTAGTGACTGTGATATTACATAATTTATCTTCTTCAGGGCCACTAAAAATTAATTACTGGGATATTATTGGTGTCTTTCTGTGTGAAAACCGAGAGAAAATAATTATTAAAAATAGAGCACATATCATTCTCCTTGTCAGTAAGACGCCCAGTTATTTTTAAAGGGACCTATCTTATCTCTAACTTTTGTTCTATAAACCTGGAATAAACCTTTGGGGTTAGTTTTTGAATCCCTAGCAACTTTAATTTCATAGTCCCGTTTTTTTTTTTTTTTTTTTTTTTTATATTTTATTTAAGAGGACAAAAACATATAATAACACAAATCCAATAACAAAATTCAAACATGAATACTTGCCAATTACAAGTGCTGACCATAACTCAACACGTATCTCGTAAAATCCAAAATGACACATTTTTTCACAATTTGCTATGAAATTAGACACCACATACTCTCAAATATGTGCAACGACATTCCCTGAGGACTAATAACATAATGCACATACAAAATAATAGCCAAAATACCAAATGAAGGCAATCAGTTAACAAAATATAAACATACTAACATGCACCTAATAAAATCCCTACCCATCTTCATGATACATAAACATACAATACCAGTATAAATATATATACAATCGCCTCAGGCTTATCTACAATAAATTTATGAATGCAGGTGTATACATACTGAAAATAAACAACAATAACCAAAACCTAATACCCATTATATTACATACACTGCGGTGTACAGGACTACCCACCCGTGAAAACCCCTTCTCACAATGTATAATAGAACACATAGCAATACTAAAATTCCAATGTGAATTCTTGAATATTTTTTTTTTTTTTTATTATTTTATTTGGAGAGACATATATACAAATATATTATACAGAGCCATGCCATGGTCTGAAACAAAGCTTATATAACAAAATAAGCAGTATAGAACAAAAAATAACATAACAACACCCTTATTAGTTAGTCTGGGGTAATATATTAACCATGAACAATAAATGCATAGGTAACGCGACAACATGCCATGTCTTACGTTAACCCCTACATGTCGTACAATGACATGCTGAAATAAAATTAACTAAACATATTAAATCGGAACAATCGTACTTTTGTTGAGTGTTTTAATGTGAATTTCCATTAAGGGACATAATTATACCAACACAGTACACAAGACACTACCCTGCCAAGACAATTAACACCAAAATCCATACATTAACATCACAACCAGTATAACAGAAATGGTACTATAAGCAGTGAAACAGAATTTATAACATGAAGCACACAATTTTTTTTTTTTTTTTTTTTTATTTAAATATTTTATTTGAAACATAAACCCGACACATAAAGGTTTATCGTACATCACTTGTTTATATATTTATTCAGAGAACATACATAATAAATTTTACCAATTTATCCCACAAAACCCTATAGACTTTGATACACCAATCATGATATCCGAGTGCAAACCTGAACAGATATATATCATGATGAGAAATGATGCCAGATATGAATCCAACGAATTTGCATCAACAACTAAGTCAACAAACCCCTACTTCCAAAACAAAAGCAACTACCAAACCAAAGCAAATGTCACATAGTAAGGATTATAACTCAAAGAAAACTTACTTTGATATAGCAACGAGAAAACCAGCGCACCACAAGAATACCTTGACCATAGTCTACGGATTCATTACAATCCCAACCTAAGACTATCATGTACAGTACAGTAGTGACTGAAGAAACCTCCTCTTCCTCACCCCCCTCAGCCAAACCAAAGCCCTTGCACCGAAAAAAAAAACCCTATGAATTTAAAGGTAACCAAAAAGAAAGAAACCACACACATACAGCCTCGACTAAATCAACCCTATGCCCCGAAAGTCGTCCGTCAAACCCTGACCCACACAGAGTGCCAAGTCACCCGTATGTCTACCCCAAAACTCGCCCCTTAAAAACCCCAACCAAGCAAACCCTCCTCACCCTTTCCCTACACCAGCATACATACAAATGAAAAACCCCTTATATAAGCAACGTTTGTCACCCGACCACCCAATACGTATCAGTCGTCAAGCCCTCTTCCAACTCACGTCTACCCCAATAGATCCGCAATCCTCAACTCCCTGTACGATTGATTGAAATCAGTTTCCCATGCTCTCCCATACACTACACGATTTCTGCATTTCGTCCTATAGATGCAAGCAGAAAGAGCTTTGACCCTTTCCCCTGCTCCCAAATCCCTAAGTCTCCATGAACCACATACAAAATCTACTAGATAATACATGAGCCCCCTTCGTCTGAGCATTAAGTCCCTGAGGTCTAGAAACATTGCCCTCAAAAACGAGATGCCCCACCCCCATATGGCGAAGTCCCGCCCACTCCCGTATTGGCCCCAAAGATTCACAAAATATATCCCATGCAGTGTAGTATCCAATTCCACATCTCACACATGCACCATCTCTCACCAAACCCATGCTCACTAAAGAAGCCTTTGACGCTACAGCATCATGTAAAAACCTAAACATGAACTCCCGATCCCTAGACCTCAGCTTCAACCCCTTTAATCCCCCCATATCTCAGCCCAACCATACATAGGATATATCGACACACATTCTATCACCTGATGAGATCCCCCAAAATACCTAGCCTACCAACCGAAATGTCCTCGGGTGTCTTACCACCATCAAACTTAATATGTCCTTACCATATACCAGAGACCTGTCATCCCACCATTCACTCATCTCCCGGAGTACCCCCCCACTCCTTCTTCCCTGACCTGCCTAATCCACCCTCCGCACCAGACAACGTTTAAGGTACAAGCACAACAGTCTACGTTCTAACCAAATTAATCCCAAACCCCCCAATTTCACACTGTTGCGCACAACAGTTACGCCCTACCCAATGTCTTCCACTAGCCCCACATACTTAAAACCATTCGTTCCAGAACCTCCACGTCAGCCTGTAATAAAGGGAATATGCAGCTACATACCACAGCTTACTATAAACCATACTATTCACTATTATTACCCTCTGTCTCAAAGTAACTTCCTTCGCTCTCCAAACCTGCAGTAGGTCCGTCGCCCCCTGTATCACCCTACGAGAATTCAATTTTCTTGCCAAACTACGATCCTTCATAAATTCCACCCCACATATCCTCACACTTGAAACGACGTGCCACACCTGACTTCTGCCCAACGTCCCTCCCACCCAAGTACCTACCTCCAATAATTTTGTTTTACTATCGTTTATTCTCATCCCAGTTGCTCCACAAAACACACGAACAATGTCCCCCACATTTACCAGGCCCTGCTCCGAACCCACAAGTACCGTAGTGTCGTCCACATACCCTACGATGCCCGTGCGTTCTTTTGCCTCATCAACATTCATCCACACCCCTACCTCAATTAATCTGTAAAAGGGTCCTGTAAACATGCAAATAATATCTGTGAAAGGGGACAACCCTGCGCAGACCCCTACCCATTGGAACCAAATCCCCAATCTACCATTCACCTGTACTCTGACACACGCTCCCCATACAACCTCTCAATCCACTTCACAATTTCTTCCCCAAAACCCTGCCTTCTCATTATGTCATACAGCACATCCCTTTCACACTATCATATGCACCCTTCCAATCTAAAGCCAAAACACCTCCTTTCCCATGCGCAACATAATCTTTAATTCGCTCAAGACCATTTACCACACTCCTACCAGGTATTCCACCTTGCCCTCTGCAATCACCTTCCCAACACTTTCTTTATTCTATTACCTAGTATTTTAGCAATATTTTATAGTCCGCATTCATTAGAATTATAGGCCTATAATTACTCAGAGAATCCTCCCCCTTCCCTTCCTGACTAAAACTACAACCCCAATACTACTTTCTCCTTCCCCCACCCTGCGGACTTCATACAATTCATCAAGTCGCACTAGACAGTCCCTCACGCATCCCAATTCTTCCTATAAAATTCATTTGCTATACCATCTATTCCTGGGGAACTCCCTTACTCAACCCATCCACTGCTGCCCACACCTCCTCCTCGCTAATAACACCTCCCATAGCCTCTCTATCCTCTCCTCCAACTGCTCTTGAATTCCCTCCAAAAGGAGATTCCTATCTCCAACCCCACATCCACACTACTCATATAACGTGCAAACCATTTATCCACAAATACTTCGACTGCCTCTGTACCCGAATTACCATACCCTGCTCATAACTCTCCAGCCTCTGCTCGACTTTCATACATTCTATTGTCCTCGCCTCACGTTTTTGCCTACAGTGACTCAACACCGTTTTGACGGCCTATCACCCACTAACAGATCATCTATACCAGCTTTCATGCGGCACGCCTCAAACCGCTCTATCTGTATGTCCCATAACTTTTCCTTTAATACACGGATTTCCCGTTTCATGACGACCACCTTTTCATAACAACCCTGTAATTGCCCCTCCACATACTTCATCAAACCGCATCTCCACCCGCCTCCTCTCTACCCAACTGCTGATAAAACTCCCTAATTGCGGCTTGCCCACATTCGTCCACCACCCTAACAAGTTATCCTGCCTCTCACTCCTCGCCCATAACCTTCCCCACCATTCGCTAAACTGCATTGATTTATCCTCCACTAGTAATCCTACATTCAATTTCCAATAACCCTATACCACTTTGCAACGCCTTCCCAATTCAAATCAACTAAAACCCCCTGTGATCTGAAAATCCAAAGTCTATGGTTTGAACCCTACCCACTACTACCCTATCAGTTACATAAATCCTATCAAGTCTCGCCGCATACCCTTTCCTCACAAAAGTATGATCCACAGGGCCCCCTACACCTACCACATCCTTTAATCCTACACTTCCTAGCAAATCCTGTAAAGCCACCAACTCACACCCTGCCCCTCTAGGCTCTACATCCCTCTTCCTTATAACACAGTTATAATCGCCCCCGACTACCACCACTCCAGGCAAGTCACGAAGGGCATATATCATGAAGTCTCGAATAAAGCCCACCTTTACTATTCGTGACTGCTCTGCTGGCATATAGACACCTAAAAAACATACCCTGACCCCTCTCCACGAACCTTCCACTCTTACCACCCTACCCCCCCCACATTCCTCCCAAGACATTAGTTGAAAAGGACTTGACTCCGAAATCGCAACTGCCGCCCCTCCTTGAGCCTGCCGAAGACCCTGCAAAAACCCGATACCCTTTCACTCTCAAATCCCTTCCACACCTATACTTATGCTCCTGGATGAAGGCCACCTGTACGCCAAAACGTCGCAAGGCGTACTCCACCCAGGAACGTTTAACATCCTCTTTCATA
Source organism: Cherax destructor (assembly GCA_009830355.1). Lineage (NCBI taxonomy): Eukaryota > Metazoa > Arthropoda > Malacostraca > Decapoda > Parastacidae > Cherax > Cherax destructor. The sequence continues at coordinate 20,306 of WNWK01021647.1, forward strand.
CCATTAACATTTATTGTTAGACACTGGAATGCAAGTGCAAGGTTTGCCCTTCGGCCGAGGGAAGGCTGCGACCCTGACTTGCCCTTACCCACTCCCTTACCCACATGTTTCCCCCTTTACGGGTCCTGACCCAAAATGGCATCTAAATCTTTCCTGGCAATCTCCACCAAAGACCACTTACCCGGTCTCTGTGCCGGCGTAAGAACGTCGTCACTATCGGACTGTGTGCCGGCTCTCTTACGGGTTCCCACCACCACTTCCTTTCCCCGTGGCCTTATCTGACTGATGCACCTCTGCCGACACTATTTCATGTGTTAAACACTGACCGCCTGATGTGCCTCAACTGAGGCCTCTACCACCGCTCTACCACTTCAACTGCTTCCCCCAAATCGACACTGCCTTCCCCAGGCAACACTGGAAGAGGGTCCTCCATAATGCCTCTCAACACCTCCTCCAGAGGTAAATCCTCGCATGACACAACACCTGTGTTATCCACAACACTCTCACTTGGAGCCTCAGGCTCCTGGGGCAAAGTGCAGAAAGCCTCCCTGCCCCATCAACTATTTCACTCCACAAACGCTTCCTTGTACCTCCTGAGGTACTTTCACCAGGTCCTCCTGGCTCCCTGAACAGCCGGCTCCTGCGGGCCACGTTCTGTCTAGGTATCACTCTCCTCATGCAGTCTGCAGCAACGTGGTTATAGGCGCCACATAGGCGGCAAGTCCTCTGTTGCCCCGGGTATGTCACGTATAGTTGATTCCTGAAGTCAGACATCACCAATATGATGGTATCGGCTTACGTAACGTCATTTTCAGGGAATAAGTCCTTCATAGAGGCCCAACATTGGACCCACCTCCACTTCCCTGCGTTCACCGTGTGGATCACTCCATACTCGCTGAAAAGACCAGTAATATCAATCGCATCCGCTTCAAAAGGAACATTCTTGACCTTGATAAAAGTATATGTCCTTGATACGTCTTTCAACCGAACTTGCATTGTCGAGTTGACCGTATACACCTTGTCCTGGTGCTGATCAACAAGGCGTTCATAAACTGCAGCAGTTAGTAGTTTGACGAAAACTCGGTTGATCCGTTTAGCGCTACGCCGTATAAATCCATAATATCTAAGCCGTACATCATGCAGAATCGTAGGAGCACTGTTGCAGCCGTGGCTGGATGTATGACGCCGGTGACCATGTCAATACACACTGTGTTAGAACGACGTCGGACAACAGTCTCCATGACAGTAGTTTAAGCAGTTAGCCAATTGCGAAAGAGTGTCACCAGGCGGCAGACCAGTGTACAGCACGTCCACCTCCGACCGAAGCAGGGAGGCAACTATACTCTTTGTTTTTCTTATCCCCTTTTTTACGTCCCTCTTAATGTCAGTATACTGATTTATAAGATGACCGTCACCTCCTTTTATGCGCCTATAAATTTATTTCTTCTGCCCTAAAAGATATTTGAGCCTATTATTCATCCATTTTGGGTCATTTCTACTTGATCTAATTTCTTTATACGAGATAAATGTTCTTTGGGCGGCCTGTACAGTGTTAAGAAAGCTGTCATATTGATAGCTCTCATCGTTACCCCAGTCCACAGATGATAAGTGTTCTCTAAGCCATTGTAATCTGCTAAGCAAAAATCTGAGACAGTTACTGAATTATCCTTATTATCATACATCCATTCAATGCTAAAGGTAATTGATTTGTGGTCGTTTGTGCCGAGTTCCTCTGTTATTTCTAAATTATTAACAAGGGTTTCCTTGTTTGCCAGAACCTAGTCAAGTAGGTTATTTCCCCTTTTAGGTTGTGTCACAAACTTTTCAAAAACAATCTAAACTACTTCTAAAAAGTCGTTAGATTCTAAATTACCTGTCAAGAAATTCCAATCAATCTTACTAAAGTTAAAGTCCCTAGAATTACTACGTTATCGTGCCTTGTGGCCTTAACAATTTCCTCCCAAAGTAGTCTCCTTGTTCCCTATCTAAGTTTGGAGGACGGTAAATCACGCCTAAAATAAATATTTCACACCCTCTGAAAATTCTATCCAGACAGACTCTGTATGTATTATTTCAGATTTTATACCGTTTTTATGCAACAATTTAAATGATCACGGACATAGAGTGCCACCCACCCCCTTCCCGATACTTCTGTCTACTTGAACAATTTAAAACCCTGAATGTGACATTCAGCAGGCATGTCCAATTTTTCATATTAAACCACGTCTCAGTTAATGCAAAAACATCAAAATAACCTGCACTTGTATCTAATCTCAATTCGTCCATCTTATTTCTCGCACTACGACTATTAGTATAAAAAATATTCAGAAATCCTCCCTTCTCTTTACTCTTCCTGTTCATTTCTCTTTTTCCACTATACCTATTGTTGTCCTTGTCACCTGGTGCCACTGGCTTTCAATATCCACCTTATTCTGCCTATTACTAGTTCCCTAGAATTCATAATATTACTACACTGGGACTTCACTGTTTTCCCCCCATAACCCATACCACTAACTTTTTCTAGTTTAAAGCCCTAACAGCTCCCTCCACTACAGTTGCCAGTGCTCACACCCCAGACCTAGATAAGTGAACCCCATCCCTGGCATACATGTCATTTCTGCCATAGAAGAGGTCTCAGTTGTCAATGAATGTTACTGCATTTTCTTTACAGTATTTGTCCAGCCAGCAATTGACACCAATTGTCCTGGACAACCATTCATTCCAACTCCTCTCCTTGGTAAAATACCACATATGACAGGGTTCCCCTTTCTTCCTAAATCTGTCTATTGCTGACCTATAGCTGCTAGTCAGCTCTTCCCTCCTACGCCTGCCAACATCGTTGCCTCCAGCACTGAGACAGATAATAGGATTGCTCCCATTACATCTCATGATGTCGTCCAGACGGCTAACAATATCCTTCATCCCAGCCCCAGGATAACACACCCTCTGCCTCCTATTCCTATCCTTAAGACAAAATGCCCTATCCATAAACCTAATATTTATCCCTATCTAAAACAATGTTCTTACCTCGACTGGCGGTGTGCATGACGTTCTCGACGGTCTTTGTAGGGATGGTCTTGACTGGGATGTCTTCACATTCGTCTGGTAACAAGGAAAAAAGAGTTGCTGCTTTTCACAGCAGTCTCCTGGTTCTTCTTCAACTTCAGCTTCGTCCCTTCAGATCCGACTAGCATCCATTCGTTGGTCTGATCATCGGCGACATTGTTTCGGGGATAATCCTTGCATATACCCTTCAATCGTTGAATTTATCTTCTAGCTTCCGTTAATTCCGCCTTAAGTTGGAGATATAGCTGCTCATAGTCGAGGAAGCCATCATCCAATCTCAGGTAGCTAAGAACGGAGAGCACAGTAGAAAAGTCTTCACAGAGCAAAGATGGTTCAGTCCACAGAGAGTACACTAGACACGTCCTCACTGAGCTAAATACAGGTCACTTCTCATCTCTGGAACTGAGTTGGGGACCCTCATCCTCGGGAAAAGAATAAACTTGCTTCAGGGAAAACTCAAGTTCTACCTGAAGCTGTTTGAATATTGTTTTCTTCTACCACCCCTATATTTTATATTCTGTGGATACTTTATTTAAAGACAAAATTCATTGACAAAAGAAAGTAGGAGAAGAACAACAAAGATAACATCTCAGAGCTACATCTCGAATACTTCGTCCAGCTCCCCGGCTGTGGGTCGCATGCCCAAAATGTTGCAGGCATTTCTCCTCTGGATCGTAACAGTGAGTCTCTGGAAGGGAAAGCTGGCTGTCCTGTGGTCCTTGGTCTCTATGATGAATTTTTCACCCAGCTCTTTGAGGAAAGTTAGAGCACACTTACCCCATGCTCCAGGGTCTCCGACCCTATTGGTATTGCGACCCCAGAATGGTCCCCAATGTATATATATGTAAATTTATAATGTATATTTTCCATTTTCTATAATTTTATATTGCTGATATTCTCGATAATAGCTAAATCGTTAATATCGTGCTTTATATTATTATTGGACTTATATTTGACTTATATTTGACATTATTTAACTTAGCTATTTTCATTAGGTAGGATGTAACACTATATATTATGCTCATGTTTGTAGTAGCTGCCTTGGAGTTGGCAAACTACCGATTATGACACTATGCTTGTTATGTTGCCGGCGTCTAGTTGCCGGGAGGAGTCAGATTCCACCTGAGGTGGGTGGCTGCTTCTCCTTGCTCCAGAGCACCACGCAGCTGGACATCGTTGAGTCAACACCTCTCTCCTGTCTCTGCTTGCTTTCTCGCCATTTAGACTCTGGGTAGAGTATGTATTCGGTAGTGAGACGAAACATACTTCTCAGGACTCTGTGTAACTCTGTTCACAGAGGATAGACTAGACAGTGATTTTCGACGTTTTTCTGTGTTGTGTGTCACATTGACACTCTGAGACAACTCAGGTCTCTAGCTACAGCTCCTGACCTAATTCGATAAGGCATCTGTGCACTGTCACAGTTTGGGATTGTTTATGCTGAACCTAGCTTCAGTAGAAAGGGAGTTTTGTGACTATTTTTGAGGATCTATTGATGGTCCCCAGTTAGGGTCGATTTTCTATCTCCTTGTTCCTGACGCTGTGTTGCTTTTGCTTGTTATATTGCTGTTTTGCGAATTGTTCATTTTACTGGTCAATCAAGCTATTCTGATTGTCAGTTTGTTAGAGAAGCTAGCATATGAGAAGTTCAGTCGGACACTGGTTGAGTCGAGTCTTAGAGTTACCTGGAGCTCACTCATACACACATATATTCTTATTTGCATATATCTGTATTATTGTACTTACTGACATTGTACCTGATGGTACATTTGGATATGTGTGCCCTCAGTGTATATGGTATATGAGAGCAGTGTAGGAGCTAACCTCCTAATCAACCTCCTAATGCATTACTTAATGAACATCCTGATCATATGTACATTTATTTACTTTGAAACCCTAGACACTAACTTTGTTAATAAACATATTAAATTTTATGCTTTAGTTAGTACCCTACCAGTTGTAATCCTCCTGTAGACTATTGAATATATCGGATAACTGGACAAGGATACTGACTTTGTTGCAAAAGCCCAGTAACAGGCTGGATGCTAGAAGGGCTATCCTTTCTAGTGTTCACTGGAGATGTCTATTACTAATAGAGGTCGTGTCATTTTGTAACAATTGGGATGAAGTTATAGCAAGGGATAAGGCCTTCATATTTGAGGGTCTTCTGGTTCTCCCTGTGGCTGTCAGCTCTACCCCCTTCAGCTACGGAGTATGGCAAGTAGGTGTCTGCAAATGTGGCGGCGCAGGTGTAGTCTCAGGCAATCTGTTTAACATCCTTCCAGGGTAGCATATTGGCTCCATCAGGACACTTTTGACTTCCATCAGACCCTGCACTTGGGGTTCCTATTGGGCTGGGCAACGGGCTGTGGCAAGGCTTCTCTTTATGATGTCGTTGACCTCATGTCTAGCCTACTTTCCTTCTGATGTGTGACACACGAGACCATGAAGTCCGAATTGATCAGCCGTCGCCCTGCCGCAAGAACAAAATAATATTCCCCTTAAGAATTTATGTAAATACAATTAATCCGTTCCAGACAAAAATATTAACAAAAAAATATTTTTTTTTAAGATTAACTATAGTTTTACATACACTAGGATTTTATATAGAAAACTAGGAAAATATATAGAAAACTAGGAAAATATGTTCGGTGAGTATGGAGGCGGCTAGGCGAAGAGCAACACCAATCCGAATGGCCTGTTGGTCGTGTCGAGTGCCCAGGGAAGAATTGGGAACAGCTAGTGGTGCTTTCACTACTAGGAGACGAGCTTGTCCTTTCCTGAAGTGTTGGTGACCATTTGCATTGGCGATTTTTCCATAATCGGTTTGTCCCAGTGGGACTGTTTGTGCTCTTTGGGAGGAACTGGTCTACTGGAGGAGTCTGCAAGGATGTCTCACCACACGGCTGCTTCAATGAACCTGGGTTCTTGAGCTCCTATCGCGTCTCTCAAGCGTTTGGGGACAATCTTCTTGATTGTCCCAATCTCAGAGAAGCCGCAGGGTGGCAATCTTTAGCTCAAGTTCTTTTGCACTTCTCATTGCATCATCAAGAGCTATGCAATGTTGCAAGGGAGCAACTGAAGCAGGGGAAGTTTTCTCAGAGTAGCGCAGTGTGGGTGTGTCACCGGCTGCAGCTTCTCTCAGAATGTGGCTAACGGTTGGTGAAAACCCACACCACCACCATCTCCCTACTCCCCATGTGATATATATATATATATATATATATATATATATATATATATATATAATAATATGTGCCGATTAGGTAAAACTGGTCAATTAGCAAGAACTCATCTGAAATTAAGTCCTATCTAAAATTTTCTCTTATACGTTTAAAGATATATTTTTTCATTTATGTTAATGTAAGAAATTATAATTTTGTACCAAGAGAAACTTTGAAAACCTACCTAACCTTATTAAAACAAGTGCAATTTAATTTAGCCTAACCCAACTAAATATATTTTAGATACGTTAACATTAATTTAATAATAAACAAACACAATGAAATATATTTTTTCGTTATGTTCAGAATGATTTTGGCAAAATTATTGCATACACAAATTTTCACTTGTCTTATATGGCAAGGTGAGCATTGCTATTTAAGCCAAAATCGCAAGTTTTACCTAATCGGCACGACATATATATAATAAAAAGATTATTCTATTTCTACTACTTTTGCTACTTCCACTACCACTACTACTGTTATTGATAAATGAAACACTTGTGCAACATTTGGATATCTTTATTCTGGAAACATTTCGCCCGTTAGTGGCTTCTTCAGTCCGGTGTAGAGAACGATGAAATATGAGGAGGAGATTGAGATAATCAGTCCTCAGCCAGGAGTCGTGACCTGTCCATCAACTTCTCGGTATTGTATGCCATTATCATATACACATCCCGCACGCCTCGGTCCGACCTGGACCTATACACAGTTAACGTAGTTCATGGTCCAGATCGGACCTAAAGGTCATCGAAAGTTTCAGTCTCCTATGTACGTGATATTTTTGCAGTGATGTATATAGCTTAACGTATACTGAAATCTATCACAACGATGATAAAATGAGGAGCTCTGCCGCAGGTCTACTGGTCCATGCTAGGCAGGTGCAACACACCCTCCCACACCCCACTCATGTACACATACAGAGAGGATACGTCACACACACACAAGGTTTGTTCAGCAGTGCGCCTTATTACACCCAATTATCGCCCTGTGGAACAATCTGATTCATGAAGCAGTCATCTACCGTGTTAATAACCCCATTTGTTTCTTGATCTCCCTGTTAGGCGACTGATCCCCTTGACATCAGGAGTATTGACGTCCTCAACTATAATTGCCTCGTTAGTTTTAATTCTGGACACAGGTTCCTCACCCAAGACTATGTACCATGTGCCTACTTCTGTTTGGCTGCTCCTGCTTTCCTCTCATTGTGTTTTATGCATTTAGTTTTCTTACACAGCTTCAGAAAAGAGAAATAATAAAAAGGAATAAGAAAAGCCAAAAGAGATTAAGAAGTTAAAGTCGTAAGTTATTAGAAGACCAACCCTGAAGGTTTCTTTAAAGTATATAGTAGTAAGATTAAGGACAAGTTAAGCCCATTTGCAAGTTTTTCAGGTCAGCTTACCGTCAGTAACAAAGAAATGTTGATAAATGGTTCAGAGAACGACAAGTTGATAAATTAGACACTACCACATCTTGGGATCTCGATACATGGAAATTTTATGCTTGCCTAAACCTATAGGCATAACCTACTGCAACCTATGGATTTGTCCACGGTGACACAGTCTACGACTGCTTCACTGCACTTGTCTGCACTACATGCACTCCTGCGAGCATTTTCATGCACTCCTGCGAGCATTTTCATGCACTCCTGCGAGCATTTTCATGCACTCCTGCGAGCATTTTCTGCATTCGTATCAAGACTGATGGAATGATTTCGTCGACTCCAGCCTGAAGGACCTCAAACTCCTTCTCAGCTTCACCATTCTTCTTGTAATAATGTTGGCAGAATTACCGACAATATGTTAGGTAAAAGGACACAAGTGCAAGTAAAGTTACATTTTATTGTGGCAACGTTTTACTCTCCAGGAGCTTTATCAAGCCGTTACAAACAATACATGGACACAGAGGGTACGTATAGCTTGGTTTAGAAAGCACGAAAGCAAACACTAGGACATATTTATTAGAAAACATTTCGGTCCTAGGACCTTGATTACTTCTAACATATAGAGGTTGAAAGACATTATATATAGTCGGAAAGTGAGGTGTGAGTGACTCATGGTGACTTGAAGAATGCCATATTGGGATACGACGGAATGCTATAGTGGGATGAAGATCAAGGGACTCTTGTGTTGCTTTGAAGATTGAGACATTTATGCAACATATGGGAATCTTTATTAATGAAACTTTTCGCCACACAGTGGCTTCTTCAGTCAATACAAAGCAGAGAGGGTAGGAGAGAGTTTGAGGTAATCAGTCCCTCATCCTGGAATCAATGTGCTCAGTCCATCACTCTTGTAGAAAGTACAGCATATGACCGGAGAAGTGGCTTATATACTGTAGTCAGGTGAGTGGAAGCAGGAGGAGGCGGGATCACAGTGGAACCATCCACTAGTGTAAGTAGGTCTTTGGCCAAAGGTTGGACGAGTGTAAGTAGGTCTTCGTCCAACCTTTGGACGAAGACCTTCTTACACTAGTGGATGGTTCCACTGTGATTCCGCCTCCTCCTGCTTCCACTCACCTGACTACAGTATATAAGCCACTTCTCCGGCCATATGCTGTACTTTCTACAAGAGTGATGGACTGAGCACATCGATTCCAGGCTGAGGGACTGATTACCTCAAACTCCTCCTCTCCTTACCCTTCGCTGCTTTGTATTGGACTGAAGAAGTCACTGTGTGGTGAAACGTTTCCTTAATAAAGATTCCCATATGTTGCATAAGTGTCTCAATCTTCAACGTGTCGGTTTTCAAACCATTTATCACACGTGGTGCTTTGCCTGGTTGAGTATCATGTATGCTAATGTTTTAGAAATTTCGTTGTTTCCAGTGTTACGTTCTATTGTGTCGGTGACGGCGATTACCGAGGCTTCTAGACACCGTCGGCGTCTGAGGTCTTGTTCGGTGAGAACGAGTTGGGCCTCATCCCAGTTCATTCAATGTCCCGTGGAGTCTCTGTGGAAGACACAGGCGTACCTTCAGTCGTCTCTGTTACTTGCATTTCGATGCTCGTTCTGGTGGACCGCAAGATCTCTGCCTCTTTCGCCTACATACGTAGGCGACATATGTCGCCTACATATGTCTAACTTGCCTAACTTGTCCCTAATCTTACTACTATATACTTTAAAGAAACCTTCAGGGTTGGTCTTCTAATCCCTTACGACTTTAACTTCTTAATCGCTTTTGGCTTTTCTTATTTCTTTTTATTATTTCTCTCTTCTCTGAAACTGCGTAAGAAAACTAAATGCATAAAAGCACAATGGGAGGAAAGCAGGAGCAGCCAAACAGAAGTAGGCACATGGTACATAGTCTTGGGTGAGGAACCTGTGTCCAGAATTAATACTAACGAGGCAATTATAGTTGAGAACGTCAATACTCCTGATGTCAAGGGGATCAATTCGCCTAACAGGGGGATCAACGAACAAATGGGGTCATTAACACGGTAGATGACTGCTTCATGAATCAGATTGTTCCACAGGGCGATAATTGGGTGTAATGAGGCGCACTGCTGAACAAACCTTGTGTGTGACGGTATCCTTTCTGAATATGTACATGAGTGAGGTGTGGGAGGGTGTTGGACGTGCCTAGCGTGGATCAGTAGACCTGCGGCAGTGCTCCTCTATTTTATCATCGTTGTGATAGATTTCAGTATACGATGAGCTATATACATCACTGCAAAAATATTCCATACATATGAGACTGAAACTTTCGATGACCTTTAGGTCCGACTTGGACCATGAACTACGTTGTTTATAGGTCCAGGTCGGACCGAGGTGTGCGGGTTGTGTATATGATGATGGCATACAATACCGAGAAGTTGATGGACTGATCGCATCACCTCCATCTCTATGTGACGGTGTCCATTCTGTAGGCGGAATTTCTTCAAAATTTGTCTAATCTATAGATTCGACCTACTTCCACTAACACCTTCCGCTGGTGACTCCGCCTACCACTGCTCCACATCTCTCGTATACCTGGAGAGGGTTCGGGGGTCAACGCCCCCGCGAAGCGGTCTGAGAAAAGGCCTCGTCAGTATTTAAGCTCCATATCCGCGAATATGCTGCACTTTTATCAAGATTGATGGACTGAACACATCGACTCCAGGATGAGGGACTGATTACCTTAAACTATTAATCTCATTTCACCTTTTTCTGTACTGGACTGAAGAAGCCACTGTGTGGCGAAACGTTTCCAAAATAAATACCCCAAATGTTGCAAAAATGTCTCATTCATCAGCGTGTCTTTTTTGTAAACTATTCACATCTTCACTGTATGTGATGGCATCCTCACTGTATGTGATGGCATCCTCACTGTATGTGATGGCATCCTCACTGTATGTGATGGCATCCTCACTGTATGTGATGGCATCCTCACTGTATGTGATGGTATCCTCACTGTATGTGATGGCATCCTCACTGTATGTGATGGTATCCTTATTGAATGTGATAGCATCCTCACTGTATGTGATGGTATCCTCACTGTATGTGATGGTATCCTCACTATATATGATGGCATCCTCACTAAATGTGATAGCATCCTCACTGTATGTGATGGTATCCTCACTGTATGTGACGGCATTCTCACTGTATGTGATGGTATCCTCACTGTATGTGATGGCATCCTCACTGTATGTGATGGCATCCTCACTGTATGTGATGGCATCCTCACTGTATGTGATGGCATCCTCACTGTATGTGATGGCATCCTCACTGTATGTGATGGTATCCTCACTGTATGTGATGGTATCCTCACTATATGTGATGGCATCCTCACTAAATGTGATAGCATCCTCACTGTATGTGATGGTATCCTCACTGTATGTGACGGCATTCTCACTGTATGTGATGGTATCCTCACTGTATGTGATGGTATCCTCACTGTATGTGATGGTATACTCACTGGATGTAATGGTATCCTCACTGAATGCGACGGTATCCCCATGTATATCCGGTATCCCTAGTGAATGTGATGGTATCCTCACTGTATGTGTTGGTGTCCTCACAGTATGTGACGGCATTCTCACTGCATGCGATTGTATCCTCACTCTGAATGATGGCATCCTCACTGTATGTGATGGAATCCTCACTGTACGTGAAGGAATCCTCCTTGTAAATGACGGTACCCTTATTGTATGTGACTGTATCCTTGTATGTGATGGTATCCACAGTGTATGCGATTTTATCCTCACTCTGTGTGATGGTATTCTCACTCTGTGTGATGGTATTCTCACTCTGTGTGATGGTATTCTACAATCTATATTGCGATGGTATCCTCAATCTGTGTGATGGTATTCGCACTGTATGTGACAGAATCTCAAGGTATGTAATAGTATCCTCACTAAATGTGGCCGTATCCTCCTTGAAAGTGACGGTATCCATCTTGAAGGTTAAGGTATCCTCACTGTATGTGACGGAATCCTCACTGTATGTGATGATATATTCACTGTATGTTAGTGAAGGGATCCTCACTGTATGTAACGGTATCCTCCCTGTTTGTGACGAAATCCTACCTGTATGTGACGGCATTCTCTACATTCATCAACATGTCAGTTTTGTAAACTATTTATTCACATCCTCACTGTATGTGATGGTATCCTCACTGTATGTGATGGTATCCTCACTGTATGTGATGGCATCCTCACTGTATGTGATGGAATCCTCACTGTATGTGATGGTATCCTCACTGTTTGTGATAGTATCCTCACTGTATGCGATGGTATCCTCACTGTATGAGCCGATATCCTCCTTGTATGTGATGGTATCCTCACTGTATGTGACGGAATCCCCATGTATATGCCGGTATCCTTACGGTATGTGATGGTATCCTCACTGTATGTGTTGGTATCCTCAGAATATGACGGCATCTTCGCTGTATGTGATGGAATCCTCACTGTATGTGATGGTATCCTCACTGCATGTGATGGTATCTTCGCTGCATGTGATGGTATCCTCACTGTTTGTGATGGTATCCTCACTGTATGCGATGGTAAGCTCACTCTGTATGATGGTATCCTCACTGTATGAGACGATATCCTTCTTGTATGTGATGGTATCCTCACTGTATGTGATGGAATCCCCATGTATATGCCGGTATCCTTACTGTATGTGATGGTATCCTCACTGTATGTGTTGGTATCCTCTCAGAATTGAACGGCATCTTCACTGTATGCGATGGTATTATCACTCTGTGTGATGGCATCCTAACTCTATGTGACGGTATTCTCCTTGAATGTGAGGGTATCTTCCTTGAATGTGATTGCGGTATCTCGGAGTCTGACTGTATGTGAACCGGCTATCCTCCTTGAATGTGAGAACCGGTATCCCTTTTCCTTGAATGTGACGGTATCCTCCTTGAATGTGACGGTATCCTCACTTTATGTGACGGTAGCCTCCTTGAATGTGACGGTATCCTCACTGTATTTAATGGTGTCCTCACTCTGTGTGATGGTATTCTCACTGTACTTGACGGAATACTCACTGTATGTAATGGTATCCTCACTGAATGTGACCGTATCCTCCTTGTATGTGACGGTATCCATCTTGTAGGTTAAGGTATCCTCACTGTATGTGCCGGTATCCTTACTGAATGTGACTGTATCATCACTATATGCGATGGTATACTCACTCTATGTGACGGTATCCTACTTGTATGTGACGGAATCCTCACTGTATGTGATGGTGTCCTCACTGCATGTTAAGGTATCCTCCTTGTATATGACGGTATCATCACTGTATGCTATGGTATCCTCACTGTTTGTGACGGTATCCTCTCTGCATGTGCCAGTATCTTCCTTGTATGTGACGTGTGGAGAAAATTCTCCAAAGGAGGGGGTATGCGCCCTTACTACCCTTGCTAAGGGTCCCACCATTTCCACCCTTAGGAAGGGGCCAGACGAGGCGAGTCTGGGTGCATAAACAAATTAACTCAGACCAGATGTACTGACCACAGTGTGTCACGTGGTCTGACCAAGTAACAGCGAGTGTATGTGAGTTTCATAGACATTTGAGATAAATGTAACTCTTTGCCGTAACAGGAAGATTACAGTAAACTGTTGTATGGGTTTCTACACTTGAAAATTACAAACATGTGTTCCAGTGATGGAAATTTAGGGAACACAAACATTTTAATTGCCACTTGTAGCAGTATGTAGCAATTGTGAACTTGTGCTGATCAGCGATACAAGCCCCACGAGGGACCACGAGGCT
>WNWK01021648.1:0-33792 GCA_009830355.1 Cherax destructor
AGTCATTATAGGAGTCAAGAGCCTTCAATGATGACATAGAATCAGTAATGATCATAGAGTCAAGCTCAGTGTCATAAGTTAGCTTTAGTGCCATAAGGATTGCAAACAATTCAGTTTGCAGTGTAGACGCCCAGTTGTTAATTCTTATGCCTAGTTCAAAAAATTATTATTGTTCTTAACTAGGAGGTGGCAACCAGAGCAGATGCAGCCCTGCCAGAAGACTCCTGTTTAGATCCATCAGTGTATATAACTTGAGATAACTTATTACTACCAGCTAGGCGATAAATTTCTTCTTGAGCAGTTGCTTTAACAAGTGATTTAAGGAAGGGATTACTAGCAATGAGCTTCTTGGAAGGGACTTGCAGGTATGTGATATTAAATGAACACATCTTCCATGGAGGGTGAAATGCTCTTGTTGCCTACAGTGATACAATTCATGCAGGTTGTAAAACTTAATGTAATTGCATGTTTTCACAATCCATTTAGATCTGTGAGTATTTACTTCTAGACATTTAGTAAGATTCATTGTGACAGTGTCTGGTTCATTTCTTAACAATCTAATACCAAGTACAGTGTTAATCTCAACAATCCTATCACTGATACTAGTAATACCAAGCTCCTTCCTCATATTAAGAACCTTTGTAGATTTGGGACAGCCAAGAATAATTCTGAGAGCTTCATTTTGCATTAACTCCAAGGGTCGGAGAGAACTTTCTCGAGCTAATATCAACATGGGAGCAGCATAATCAATTAAGGACCTAATATAGGCTATGTACATCATTCTCGCGATTCTCACATTAGCACCATAGTTGGGGTTGTATCCAGCAACAGCTTTAAGAGCATTTAGTCTATCTTTGCATTTTTTATTTAGTTGTGGTATAGTAGATTTGGTAAAGGGTACATCTACACCAAGATATCTGTAAGTTTTAACGTAACTAATGTTTTCACCCTGCAAATAGATGGGTGGGGGATGTCGTTTGCTTGTTAATATCTTTGTTTTAGAGGAAGATATTACGAGGCCTAGTCGATTACAAATTGCTTGAACTTCATTAAGAACGGAACTCATCTTTTTATGCCCTGTTGTATGGATCATGATGTCATCAGCATAGCTTATAGCTATATGTTTAGGTGAGGCAGGTAGAGCATTTAGGAGGGCATTAATCAGAATATTAAATAGCATGGGACTGAGAACTCCTCCCTGTGGTGTACCTAGGGACATTTCTTTAGACTCGCTTCTAAAGCCTTGGTAGAGGACAGAGGATACTCTGTTTGACAGGTATCCTATTATCCAGCAGAGTAGGCTACCACCAATATTCATTTTGGCTAGTTCATGTAGTATAACAGTTCTGTTCGCTATATCAAATGCAGATTTTAGATCAAGAAATGTGGTAAAACTAGTAGAGGTGTGTGAGGTGAGAAAGGTTTTGCATATTTTGATATCACCTGTTTACTGTGATCTTTTTGCATATATATATATATATATATATATATATATATATATATATATATATATATATATATATATATATATATATACCTGGAGTATACCTGGAGAGAGTTCCAGGGGTCAACGCCCCTGCGGCCCGGTCTGTGACCAGGCCTCATGTTGGATCAGAGCCTGATCAACCAGGCTGTTACTGCTGGCCCCATGCAGTACAACGTACGAACCACAGCCTGGCTGGTCAGGAACCGACTTCAGGTGCCTGTCCAGTGCCTGCTTGAAGACAGCCAGGGGTTTGTTGGTAATCCCCCTGATGTATGCTGGGAGGCAGTTGAACAGTCTTGGGTCCCTGACACTTATTGTGGCACCCCTGCTTTTCATTGGGGGGATGTTACATCGCCTGCCGAGTCTTTTGCTTTCGTAGGGAGTGACTCTGTGTGCAAATTTGGTACTAATCCCTCGAGAATTTTCCAAGAGTATATAATAATGTATCTCTCCCGCCTGCGTTCTAGTGAGTACAGGTTTAGGAACTTCAAGCGCTCCCAGTAATTGGGGTGGTTTATCGCAGTTATGTGTGCCGTGAAGGTTCTCTGCACATTTTCTAGGTCAGCAATTTCACCTGCCTTGAAAGGTGCAGTTAGTGTGCTGCAATATTCCAGCCTAGATAGAACAAGCGACCTGAAAAGTGTCAACATGGGCTTGGTATCCCTGGTTTTGAAGGTTCTCATTATCCATCCTGTCATTTTTGTAGCAGATGCGATTGCTACGGTGTTATGGTCCTTGAAGGTGAGATCCTCTGACATGATCACTCCCAGGTCTTTGACATTAGTTTTTCGCTCTATTGTGTGGTTGGAATTAGTTTTGTACTACGATGAGATTTTAATTTCCTCACGTTTTCCGTAGCTGAGTAATTGAAATTTCTCATCATTGAACTTCATATTGTTTTCTGAAGCCCATTTAAAGATTTGGTTTATGTCTGCTTGGAGTCTTGCAGTGTCTTCAACGGTGGACACTGTTATACAGATTCGGGTGTCATCTGCAAAGGAAGACACAGCACTGTGGCTTATATCCCTGTCTATGTCCGATATGAGGATGAGGAACAGGATGGGAGCGAGTACTGTGCCTTGTGGAACAGAGCTTTTCACAGTAGCTGCCTCAGACTTTACTCTGTTGACTACTACTCTTTGTGTTCTACTTGTTAGGAAATTATAGATCCATCTACCAACTTTTCCTGTTATTCCTTTATCACGCATTTTGTGTGCTATTACACCATGGTCACACTTGTCAAAGGCTTTTGCAAAGTCTGTGTATATAACATCTGCATTCTGTTTGTCTTCTAGAGCATCTAGAACCTGGCATCTAGAACCCGTGCTGCCCTGGGTTGTGTAATTGATGGGTATCTAGATGAGTGGGGGGGGGGTCTTTTTTTCCTGGCACTAATATCTGTTGTGTTGGAGTGGAGGCCATTGACTGTGATTCCACTCCAGAAATGATTGCATTTGGTGTATGATTTCTGTCATTTCCTGCCAGCTTTTTTGCATTCCTGGCACTAAAAAACCTCTCTCTCCGGAGTGGCTTTGGCTACCCAGGTTTTGCCATGGTCTGGATGTTCTGTGCCGTCTTGTACCCTTTAGGTGGTGTGTCTGGCAATATAGGTTATAGCACTGTCTTTCCTGAACTGATGAGTGACACATTTCAGGGTGGAAAAGCTTACAGGGCGGGAGGTTGCATTTTTCTGTTTTTATATGGGCACGGCATTTTCTGGGGTGATCATAATTGCATGTCCCATCTGTTTTCCCAGATATTTCATGCCTGCAGATACCAAGTGCATATATTATATATATATATATAAATAATAGTGTCTTGCTTGGAGCACCTCTGGGAAGCGATGCCATTGACACAATTCTCAGGAAGAAACTGGAAGAATTGAGGAGAATGGAACAACGAATAGGCAATCTTGACATCCATGATGCCTTGTACCTTCTCACAAAATGCTTGAGTCTGCCCAGTTTGACATATTTCCTAAGTTGTGCTCCTTCATGTGATAACCCTATACTGCACGAATATGACAGTATCCTGAGGCAGATCTTTACTAAAGTACTTAACCTTACTCTAGAATAGGGATGTATTGGATATTTGCATCCGCATCCGCATCTGCGGAACATCCGCACAATTTCTTACATCCGTATCCGCATCCGTATTTCACAGCAAACAGATATCCGTATATACATCCGCATACAAAATCCGCAGAACATCCGCACAATTTCTTACATCCGCATCAACATCCGCGGAACATCCGCACAATTTCTTACATCCGCATTCGCATTCGCATCCGTAAAATGAGTAAGACATCCATATACACATCCGCATACCGGATATCTAAATTTTTCACATCCGATACATCCCTACTCTAGAAGATGGGCAGTGGGACCAAGCTACACTCCCAGTCAGACTAGGAGGCATTGGTGTCCGCAAGTCATCTCAGATTGCTCTACCTGCTTTCCTGTCTTCATGCATTGCATCCAGAGGTCTTGTAGCAGCAATTCTCCCTGAACATCTTAGGGACACGATTGGAATCCATGACCAAAAGTTCGTTGATGGAGCCAGGATCTAGTATAATCTAACGGGCTCTGAAACCAGGCCTGCTCCCCCCAACAACTACAAACAGTCGCACTGGGATGGCCCAATAGTAGAGAATATAGCCTCAACAATGCTTCAAAGTGTGTCAGGGAAGGATAGAGCCCGCCTCCTTGCAGTGAGAGCTCATCATGCAGGGGACTTTCTTTTGGCTGTTCCCAACTCCAGCCTTGGCACACGCCTCGACCCACAGACCATCCGCATTGGTGTTGTCAACTCACTCAGAAATGTTCAAGATATGTCAAAGTATTTTATCCACAGTGGTATATTACAGACCATTCTGGAAAAATACCCTGTGAATGAATGGTTCAGAGAACCGACGAGTTGGTAAATTAGACACATATGCAACACTTGGGTATCTTTATTGAGGAAACGTTTCGCCACACAGTGGCTTCATCAGTCCATACAAAGGAGAATCGTGAAGAACAGGAGGAGTGTGAGGTTGTCAGGCCCTCAATCTTGAGACGATGTTGTCAGTCCATCAATCTTGAATAGAATAACAGCATATGAGCAGAGGGAGTTTATATACTGTAGACAGGAGAGGTGCAGCAGTTGTAGGAGGTGTCACATTTGTTCAATGTGGAAGTAGGTCGTGCCCAAGGAATAGGCAAGCGAAGAAATCCCTGTATTAAGATATCAAGATGTTGCAGTGTCAGACAGGATGTGAATGAATGGTTCAGAGAACCGACGAGTTGGTAAATTAGACACATATGCAACACTTGGGTATCTTTATTGAGGAAACGTTTCGCCACACAGTGGCTTCATCAGTCCATACAAAGGAGAATCGTGAAGAACAGGAGGAGTGTGAGGTTGTCAGGCCCTCAATCTTGAGACGATGTTGTCAGTCCATCAATCTTGAATAGAATAACAGCATATGAGCAGAGGGAGTTTATATACTGTAGACAGGAGAGGTGCAGCAGTTGTAGGAGGTGTCACATTTGTTCAATGTGGAAGTAGGTCGTGCCCAAGGAATAGGCAAGCGAAGAAATCCCTGTATTAAGATATCAAGATGTTGCAGTGTCAGACAGGATGTGAATGAATGGTTCAGAGAACCGACGAGTTGGTAAATTAGACACATATGCAACACTTGGGTATCTTTATTGAGGAAACGTTTCGCCACACAGTGGCTTCATCAGTCCATACAAAGGAGAATCGTGAAGAACAGGAGGAGTGTGAGGTTGTCAGGCCCTCAATCTTGAGACGATGTTGTCAGTCCATCAATCTTGAATAGAATAACAGCATATGAGCAGAGGGAGTTTATATACTGTAGACAGGAGAGGTGCAGCAGTTGTAGGAGGTGTCACATTTGTTCAATGTGGAAGTAGGTCGTGCCCAAGGAATAGGCAAGCGAAGAAATCCCTGTATTAAGATATCAAGATGTTGCAGTGTCAGACAGGATGTGAATGAATGGTTCAGAGAACCGACGAGTTGGTAAATTAGACACATATGCAACACTTGGGTATCTTTATTGAGGAAACGTTTCTGCCACACAGTGGCTTCATCAGTCCATACAAGGAGAATCGTGAAGAACAGGAGGAGTGTGAGGTTGTCAGGCCCTCAATCTTGAGACGATGTTGTCAGTCCATCAATCTTGAATAGAATAACAGCATATGAGCAGAGGGAGTTTATATACTGTAGACAGGAAGGTGCAGCAGTTGTAGGAGGTGTCACATTTGTTCAATGTGGAAGTAGGTCGTGCCCAAGGAATAGGCAAGCGAAGAAATCCCTGTATTAAGATATCAAGATGTTGCAGTGTCAGACAGGATGTGAATGAATGGTTCAGAGAACCGACGAGTTGGTAAATTAGACACATATGCAACACTTGGGTATCTTTATTGAGGAAACAGTTTGCCACACAGTGGCTTCATCAGTCCATACAAAGGAGAATCGTGAAGAACAGGAGGAGTGTGAGGTTGTCAGGCCCTCAATCTTGAGACGATGTTGTCAGTCCATCAATCTTGAATAGAATAACAGCATATGAGCAGAGGGAGTTTATATACTGTAGACAGGAGAGGTGCAGCAGTTGTAGGTGTCACATTTGTTCAATGTGGAAGTAGGTCGTGCCCAAGGAATAGGCAAGAAGAAATCTGTATTAAGATATCAAGATGTTGCAGTGTCAGACAGGATGTGAATGAATGGTTCAGAGAACGACGAGTTGGTAAATTAGACACATATGCAACACTTGGGTATCTTTATTGAGGAAACGTTTCGCCACACAGTGGCTTCATCAGTCCTACAGGAGAATCGTGAAGACAGGAGGAGTGTGAGGTTGTCAGGCCTCAATCTTGAGACGATGTTGTCAGTCCATCAATCTTGAATAGAATACAGCATATGAGCAGAGGAGTTTATATACTGTAGACAGAGAGGTGCAGCAGTTGTAGGAGGTGTCACATGTTGCATATGTGTCTAATTTACCAACTCGTCGGTTCTCTGAACCATTCATTCACATCCTGTCTGACACTGCAACATCTTGATATCTTAATACAGGGATTTCTTCGCTTGCCTATTCCTTGGGCACGACCTACTTCCACATTGAACAAATGTGACACCTCCTACAACTGCTGCACCTCTCCTGTCTACAGTATATAAACTCCTCTGCTCATATGCTGTTATTCTATTCAAGATTGATGGACTGACAACATCGTCTCAAGATTGAGGGCCTGACAACCTCACACTCCTCCTGTTCTTCACGATTCTCCTTGTATGGACTGGATAGCCACTGTGTGGCGAAACGTTTCCTCAATAAAGATACCAAGTGTTGCATATGTGTCTAATTTACTAACTCGTCGGTTCTCTGAACCATTCATTCACATCCTGTCTGACACTGCAACATCTTGATATCTTAATACAGGGATTTCTTCGCTTGCCTATTCCTTGGGCACGACCTACTTCACATTGAACAAATGTGACACCCTCCTACAACTGCTGCACCTCTCCTGTCTACAGTATATAAACTCCCTCTGCTCATATGCTGTTATTCTATTCAAGATTGATGGACTGACAACATCGTCTCAAGATTGAGGGCCTGACAACCTCACACTCCTCCTGTTCTTCACGATTCTCCTTTGTATGGACTGATGAAGCCACTGTGTGGCGAAACGTTTCTCAATAAGATACCCAAGTGTTGCATATGTGTCTAATTTACCAACTCGTCGGTTCTCTGAACCATTCATTCACATCCTGTCTGACACTGCAACATCTTGATATCTTAATACAGGGATTTCTTCGCTTGCCTATTCCTTGGCACGACCTATTTCCCACATTGAACAAATGTGACACCTCCTACAACTGCTGCACCTCTCCTGTCTACAGTATATAAACTCCCTCTGCTCATATGCTGTTATTCTATTCAAGATTGATGGACTGACAACATCGTCTCAAGATTGAGGGCCTGACAACCTCACACTCCTCCTGTTCTTCACGATTCTCCTTTGTATGGACTGATGAAGCCACTGTGTGGCGAAACGTTTCCTCAATAAAGATACCCAAGTGTTGCATATGTGTCTAATTTACTAACTCGTCGGTTCTCTGAACCATTCATTCACATCCTGTCTGACACTGCAACATCTTGATATCTTAATACAGGGATTTCTTCGCTTGCCTATTCCTTGGGCACGACCTACTTCCATTGAACAAATGTGACACCTCCTACAACTGCTGCACCTCTCCTGTCTACAGTATATAAACTCCCTCTGCTCATATGCTGTTATTCTATTCAAGATTGATGGACTGACAACATCGTCTCAAGATTGAGGGCCTGACAACCTCACACTCCTCCTGTTCTTCACGATTCTCCTTTGTATGGACTGATGAAGCCACTGTGTGGCGAAACGTTTCCTCAATAAAGATACCCAAGTGTTGCATATGTGTCTAATTTACCAACTCGTCGGTTCTCTGAACCATTCATTCACATCCTGTCTGACACTGCAACATCTTGATATCTTAATACAGGGATTTCTTCGCTTGCCTATTCCTTGGGCACGACCTACTTCCACATTGAACAAATGTGACACCTCCTACAACTGCTGCACCTCTCCTGTCTACAGTATATAAACTCCTCTGCTCATATGCTGTTATTCTATTCAAGATTGATGGACTGACAACATCGTCTCAAGATTGAGGGCCTGACAACCTCACACTCCTCCTGTTCTTCACGATTCTCCTTTGTATGGACTGATGAAGCCACTGTGTGGCGAAACGTTTCCTCAATAAAGATACCCAAGTGTTGCATATGTGTCTAATTTACCAAAAATACCCTGACTTTGCTCCCTGTAAATAAAGCATTGCTACGTGTGTATGTGTGTGTGTGTGTGTGTGTGTGTGTGTGTGTGTGTGTGTGTGTGTGTGTGTGTGTGTGTGTGTGTGTGTGTGTGTGTGTGTGTGTGTGTGTGTGGCGTGTTGATTGCCTTTTGTCCTGTGCACATGTCGATTGAAGGCTGGGCCTGTTGTGTGTGCGTGTGTGTGTATGTATATATGTGTGTGTATGTGTGTGTGTGTATGTGTATATGTAAGTGTGTATGTGTGACCCAACAATAAAATTTGCACCAAGAACTCATTACAGTTGTGACTGGGTGTAGACTAGTGAAGTGTTCATTGCGTTATAATTTGTTCATGATTGTAACCATGTATAAACGTAAGTAAGTAAATTTACTTACATGTTTCATTACCTTTGTAACTTGTGAGTTCATTACCTTTGTAGCTTGTTAGTTCATTACCTTTGTAACTTGCTCAGCTATCATAACTTTGGGGTCCAGTCCCTGGACCCATTATGTACCTCTGTAATCTTTTGACTACCGCCCACAGGATGGGTATGGGGTGCATAATAAAGATATCAAACTAACCTTCGACTTGCCGCCCCTATTCTCGCCGAACACAGGTGTATTTGTGGCAGTGAAGCAGCAGACCGATTCAGGTACCATGGTCTTGTGTGTCGTAAATCCGAGGGAAAGATTGCAAGACATGAAGAGGTTAATAACATTATCAAGAGGAGCCTTACAACAGCCGGATGCCCAGCAGTAAGGGAACCACCCCAACTATGCAGATCTGATGGCAGCCAAAAGCGTCCAGATGGTATCACCCTTCAAGCCTGGACTGACGGCAAGCAGATGGTGTGGGACTACACATGTGCATCTACCTTGGCTGATACCTATCTCCAATACACCAGGGAGGAAGGAGGGGCAGCTGCCACCTTCAGGGAGTCCCAAAAGTCCAGAAAATATGGAGAACTTGCCCATCATTATATGTTTGTTCCCATAGGCTCAGAGACCCTTGGCTCATGGGAAAAGAGTGCATCTAAGTTCCTCAAGGAGCTGGACAAAAGACTCAACAGGGTAACTAGGGATCCCAGGGCAGCTAGTTTTCTGTTCCAGCGACTCAGCGCTGCTGTTCAGAGGAGTAATGCATGCTGTATTCTGGGCACGCGCCCCAGCTCGGAAGAGCTGGATGAGATTTTCGCATTATAATCAGTGACAAACATGTAACAATATGTACTAGACATGTATCTCTCACACCTTATATACTGTATATGCCATCTTTATAACAATGTATCTCTTAAATCTTTTGTACCATATTATGTAATAAAGTATACCTATTAGTAAAAAAAAAAAAAAGGATGGGGTGGTAGGAGAAGTGGAATATTCAAATGGCTTCAGGAAGAAATCCAAATATTCTTCCTTGAAGCCTTTTTATCCACTTCTCCGAGGCTATGGGTCCCACAATTTGCACCATATATATATATATATATATATATATATATATATATATATATATATATATATATATATATATATATATATATATTGTGTGTGTGTGTGTGTGTACTCACCTAATTGTGGTTGCAGGGGTCGAGACTCAGCTCCTGGCCCCGCCTCTTCGCTGTCCGCTACTGGGTCTCTGCTCTCCTGCTCCATGAGCTTTATCGTACCTCGTCTTAAAACTATGTATGGTTCCTGCCTCCACTATATCTTTCTCTAGACTATTCCACTTCCTGACTACTCTGTGGCTGAAGAAATGCTTCCTAACATCCCTTTGACTCATGTGAGTCTTCAGCTTCCAGTTGTGTCCCCTTGTTTCTGTGTTCCCTCTCTAGAACATCCTGTCACTGTCTACCTTGTCGATTCCCGCAGTATTTTGTATGTCGTTATCATGTCTCCACTGACCCTTCTTTCCTCCAGTGTTGTTAGTCCTATTTCCCTCAACCTTTCTTCATAGGACAGACCCCTGAGTTGTGAAACTAACTTTGTCGCAAACCTTTGCACTTTCTCTAGTTTCTTTATGTGCTTGACCAGGTGTGGGTTCCAGACTGGTGCTGCATATTCTAGTATGGGCCTGACGTACACGGTGTACAGTGTTTTGAACGATTCCTTGTTAAGATAACGGAACGCTAATCTTAGGTTTGCCAGTCGCCCATATGCTGCCGCAGTTATCTGGTTGATGTGTGCCTCCGGAGACGTGCTTGGCGTTATACTCACCCCAAGGTGTGTGTGTGTGTGTGTGTACTCACCTAGTTGTACTCACCTAGTTGTAGTTGCAGGAGTCGAGACATAGCTCCTGGCCCCGCCTCTTCACTGGCCGCTACTGGGTCACTCTCCCTGCGCCATGAGCTTTATCATACCTCTTCTTAAAGCTGTGTATGGAACCTGCCTCCACTACATCGCTTCCCAAGCTATTCCACTTCCCGACTACTCTGTGACTGAAGAAATACTTCCTAACATCCCTGTGATTCATCTGAGTCTTCAACTTCCAACTGTGTCCCCTTGTTGCTGTGTCCCATCTCTGGAACATTCTGTCTCTGTCAACCTTGTCAATTCCTCTCAGTATTTTATATGTCGTTATCATGTCCCCCCTATCTCTCCTGTCCTCCAGTGTCGTCAGGTCGATTTCCCTTAACCTCTCCTCGTAGGACATACCCCTTAGCTCCGGGACTAGTCTTGTTGCAAACCTTTGCACTTTCTCTAGCTTCTTTACGTGCTTGGATAAATGTGGGTTCCAAACAGGTGCTGCATACTCCAGTATGGGCCTAACGTAAACAGTGTACAGTGTCCTGAACGATTCTTTATTAATATGTTGGAATGCTGTTCTTAGGTTTGCTAGGCGCCCGTATGCTGCAGCAGTTATTTGGTTGATGTGCGCCTCAGGAGATGTGCCTGGTGTTATACTCACCCCAAGATCTTTTCCTTGATTGAGGTTTGTAGTCTCTGGCCCCTAGACTGTACTCCGTCTGCGGTCTTCTTTGCCCTTCCCCAATCTTCATGACTTTGCACTTGGTTGGGTTGAACTCCAGGAGCCAATTGCTGGACCAGGCTTGCAGCCTGTCCAGATCCCTTTGTAGTTCTGCCTGGTCCTCTTCCGATTGAATTCTTCTCATCAACTTCACATCATCTGCAAACAGGGACACTTCGGAGTCTATTCCTTCCGTCATGTCGTTCACAAACACCAGAAACAGCACCGGTCCTAGGACTGACCTCTGTGGAACCCCACTCGTCACCGGCGCCCACTCTGACACTTCACCACGGACCATGACTCGCTGCTGTCTTCCTGACAGATATTCCCTGATCCATTGTAGTGCCTTCCCTGTTATCCCTGCCTGGTCCTCCAGCTTCTGCACTAATCTCTTGTGTGGGACTGTGTCAAACGCCTTCTTACAGTCCAAGAATATGCAATCTACCCACCCCTCTCTCTCTTGTCCTACTGCTGTCACCCTGTCATAGAACTCCAGTAGGTTTGTGACACAGGATTTCCCGTCCCTGAAACCGTGTTGGCCGTCGTTGATAAGCTCATTCCTTTGTAAATAAAGTATTGCTACGTGTGTGTACTCACCTATTTGTACTCACCTATTTGTGGTTGCAGGGGTCGAGTCATAGCTCCTGGCCCCGCCTCTTCACTGATTGCTACTAGGTCCTCTCTCTCCCTGCTCCATGAGCTTTATCAAACCTAGTCTTAAAACTATGTATGGTTCCTGCCTCCACTATGTCGCTTTCTAAGCTATTCCACTTCCTGACAACTCTATGACTGAAGAAATACTTCCTAACATCCCTTTGACTCATAGGAGTCTTCAACTTCCAATTATGACCCCTTGTTGCTGTGTCCCTCTCTGGAACATCTTGTCTCTGTCCACCTTATCTATTCCTCGCAGTATTTTATATGTCGTTATCATGTCTCCCTAACCCTCCTGTCCTCTAGTGTCTCAGGCCGATTTCCCTTAACCTTTCTTCGTAGGACAATCCCCTTAGCTCTGGGACTAGTCTTGTTGCAAACCTTTGCACTTTCTCTAATTTCTTGACGTGCTTGACCAGGTGTGGGTTCCAAACCGGTGCTGCATACTCCAGTATGGGCCTGACGTATATGGTATACAGAGTCTTGAATGATTCCTTAGTGAGGTATTGGAACGCTATTCTTAGGTTTGCCAGCCGCCCGTATGCTGCAGCAGTTATCTGATTGATGTGTGCCTCAGGAGATGTGCTCGGTATTATACTCACCCCAAGATCTTTTTCTTTGAGTGAGGCTTGCAGTCTTTGGCCACCTAGACTATACTCTGTCTGCGGTCTTCTTTGCCCTTCCCGATATTCATGACTTTACATTTGGCAGGGTTAAATTCAAGGAGCCAGTTACTGGACCAGGCTTGCAGCCTGTCCAGGTCTCTTTGTAGTCCTGCCTGATCCTCGACTGATTTTATTCTTCTCATTAACTTCACATCATCTGCAAACAGGGACACTTCTGAGTCTATCCCTTCCGTTATGTCATTCACATATACCAAAAACAGTACAGGTCCTAGGACTGACCCTTGTGGAACTCCACTCGTCACAGGTGCCCACTCTGACATCTCGTCACGTACCATGACTCGTTGTTGCCTCCCTGTCAGATATTCTCTGATCCATTGCAGTGTTTTCCTGTTACGTGTGCCTGATCCTTAGCTTTTGCATTAACTCTTGTGAGGAACTGTGTCGAACGCCTTCTTGCAGTCCAAAAAATGCAGTCTATCCACCCCTCTCTCTCGTGTCTTACTTCTGTTACCTTATCATAAAACTCCAGTAGGTTTGTGTGTGTGTGTGTGCGCGCGTGTTGATTGCCTTTTTGTCCTGTGCACATGTCGATTGAAGGCTGGGCCTGTTGTGTGTGCGTGTGTGTGTATGTATATATGTGTGTGTATGTGTATGTGTGTGTGTGTGTAGTGTATATGTAAGTGTGTATGTGTGACCCAACAATAAAATTTGCACCAAGAACTCATTACAGTTGTGACTGGGTGTAGACTAGTGAAGTGTTCATTGCGTTATAATTTGTTCATGATTGTAACCATGTATAAACGTAAGTAAGTAAATTTACTTACATGTTTCATTACCTTTGTAACTTGTGAGTTCATTACCTTTGTAGCTTGTTAGTTCATTACCTTTGTAACTTGCTCAGCTATCATAACTTTGGGGTCCAGTCCCTGGACCCATTATGTACCTCTGTAATCTTTTGACTACCGCCCACAGGATGGGTATGGGGTGCATAATAAAGATATCAAACTAACTAACCTTTCTAGGTGCTCCACCACTCTTCTCCTGATAATCTTCTCCATGACCTTCCATACTATACATGTCAGTGACACTGGTCTGTAGTTTAGTGCTACGTTTCTGTCTCCTTTTTTAAAAATTGGAACTACATTTGCTGTCTTCCATACCTCTGGTAGTTGCCCTGTTTCGATAGACGTGTTGAAGATTGTTGTTAGGGCACATAGCTCCTCTGCTCCCTCTCAGGACCCATGGAGAAATGTTGTCTGGCCCCATCGCCTTTGAGGTATCTAGCTCGCTTAGTAGCCTCTTCACTTCCTTCTCAGTTGTGTGTATCGTGTCCAGCACCTGATGGTGTACCCTACCTCTCCTCCTTTCTGGAGGCCCTTCTATTTCCTCTGTGAACACCTCTTTGAATCTCATGTTGAGCTCCTCACACACTTCGTGGTCATTTCTTGTGACCTTCCTCCTTCCTTCCTCAGCCTGATCACCTGGTCCTTGACTGTTGTTCTCCTCCTGATGTGGCTGTACAGCAGCTTTGGGTCAGATTTTGCTTTCGCTGCTATGTCATTTTCGTATTGTCTTTGGGCTTCCTTCTTACCTGTGCATATTCATTTGTGGCTCTACGACTGCTCTCCTTATTCTCCTGGGTCCTTTGCCTTCTATACTTCTTCCATTCCCTGGCACACTTGGTTTGGCTTCCCTGCACCTTTGGGTGAACCATGGGCTCATCCTGGCTTTTTCGCTTTTCCTGTTACCCTTGGGTATAAACCTCCCCTCAGCTTCCGTGCAAATTGTTGTCATATATTCCATCATCTCATTTACCGACTTCCCTGCCAGCTCCCTGTCCCACTGAACTCCGTGCAGGAAGTTCTTCATGCCCACGTAGTCACCTTTCTTGTAGTTTGGCTTCATTTGGGCAGCCCTTCCTGCTTCCCCCTCCACTTGTAACTCTACTATGTAGTCGAAGCTTAGAACCATATGATCACTGGCCCCAAGGTGGCTTTCATGTGTGATGTCCTCAATGTCTGCACTACTCAGGGTGAATACTAGGTCCAGTCTCGCTGGTTCGTCCTCCCCTCTCTCTATTGTCCCTTACGTGTTGGTACATGAGATTTTCCAGTACCACCTCCATCATTTTAGCCCTCCGTGTTTCTTGGCCCCCATGTGGTTCTAAGTTCTCCCAATCGATTTCCTTATGGTTGAAGTCACCCATGATCAGTAGCTTCGCCCTGCTCGCATGGGCCCTTCTGGCCAATTCGGGTTATACATCACTGCAATTATCACCTTTGGACCTCCGGACTGAAGTGTTCCTATTATACAATCTCCTGCTTCTCCTCTGTCCCCTCTCTCCAGCTCATCAAAATCCCATCTGTTTTTGATCAGCAGTGCCACTCCTCCACCCTTTCTGTTCCCTCTGTCTTTCCTCAGGATCTGGTATCCCGTTGGAAAGATGGCATTTGTTATCATCCCTGTGAGCTTTGTTTCAGTGAGGGCTATGATGTCTGGTGATGCCTCTTTGATTCTTTCATGCCACTCCTCCCACTTATTCGTTATTCCATCTGCATTCGTGTACCATACATTCAGTTTCCTCTCCAACACTGTTTTTCGGGGTCTGTGGGGTGGGGCCCTGGCGTGTGCTGGGGATTCTACTGCATAGTGAGGGTGGGGATGTAAGTGTGGATTGTGGTCTGTGTTGGGATAGCGTGTTTGGTTTTGGGGTTCTGGGGATGAGTTTGTGTGTGCTCGCTCCTGTTGCTCTTCCCTGTTCTGGTTGGTTTCTGCTGATTCTGTCTGTCTCTCTTCCCAGCTCCTTTCGCTTTTGCCTCCACTCCTCAGCTGCTGTCTTTCTGTTTTTGTTCTGTCCGGTCTAGGAACACCCTTCTGTATGCTGACGATTCCTTCAGCCGTGGTTTCTCTTGCAGGATCCTGTTTCACACTGTTTCTGTCTTGAAAATCAGCTTGACTGGCCGTTTTCTCCTTCACGTACCCCCCTATTCTCTGAAAATTTACTATCTCAGACATGTCCTCTTCGCCTATTTCTCTAATGACGTTCTCAATCTCCTGTCTTTCCTCCTGCCGTCTTTCATTGTGTGTCCTTAATTCGCTCTCCTGGAGCCCGTGAATAAACACTGACTTCTCCCTCTCCGCCTCCCATTTCCTTTCCCTCCATCTCTCCCCAATGTTTTCCTGTAGCTCTTGGCATCCTGGTCGTGCCTCTATTACCACCACCCCTGCTCCCGGCTGCTCTTCCCCTTCATTCCTTGGCCCATCTTGGACTGATAGGGCCTTAGCGTAGTTCATGTCTCCTTCCTTCCCATTGGGTTCCTTGTTCGATGAG
This sequence comes from Cherax destructor, assembly GCA_009830355.1. Taxonomy (NCBI): domain Eukaryota; kingdom Metazoa; phylum Arthropoda; class Malacostraca; order Decapoda; family Parastacidae; genus Cherax; species Cherax destructor. The sequence continues at coordinate 15,911 of WNWK01021648.1, forward strand.
GATGTGCCAGCTTCAGATGCTATGTCCTCTCTGGTCCATACCCCTGTAGCTTGCTTCAGCCTATTTACCTCACATTCTAGGGCACTTATCCTGGCTACTGCAGCTTCGACTTGTGACTCCCATTTCTTCTTCTCCTCCTCCAACCTCCCTTCCAATTTTGCCCAAAGCTCTGCCTCCATCCTTTTTTCCATTTTTGCAGAGACCTCACCTAGTTTACTCGCCCACTCTTGTTCCATCCTTTTGTGTGTACTCACCGATTTGTACTCACCTATTTGTGGTTGCGTGGGTTTAGCGCTTAGTTATGATATTCATTGTATATACATTGTTTATATTTGAAAGGAATTACTTAAAAAAATATATAATGGGACGGTGTGGTATTCGAATATGTGTCTTCACATCTTATCTCATATATTTCAACAGTTATACCTGCAATTTGGTAATACTATATATTTAGCTGTTTTTATTATTTTCATTAAATTTTTATTTTATTGCCATTTTGTATATTATATTATTTTTAATTTATTTTTAATTTATTTTTAATTTATTTTTAATTTATTAATAATTAGTTAAGCCAATAGTCAAGCGTTCGAACAAAGTCAACAAATGGCAATCTTGTTGCCAGTTTGTCATTTTTAAGTAACATTTTTGCTTAATTATTTCTATTATCGCATGATTTCTTTTGTAATAAGAGTTTTTGTTGTAAACATACATGGATATTAGTTAAATAAAAATATATTGTTGCCATTGCATGGTGTCTTGTTTTTTTTTTTTTGTAATTTAAAAAATATTGGAAAATATCTGGCAACTTGATACCCACAGTTCACTTCTTTGAGAAATTTTGTCGACTATTGTATCGTTTTGTCTTATACGTTTGGGTAATAAATAATTTTATTATAAAGATAAATGAATTATATATCAATGAAATATAGTTTTCGGCCTTTTATATTATCATTTATGAATAATTTTAAATTTGTGAAAAAAAAATTGAAGGAAAATCTAATAATTATTGATATACATTGCCGTTTTTTCACTATATGTAGCAATTTTATCTATTTTTGCATCGTTTTTGAGTATAAATCTGTCAAAGAAATATTTTTAATATTAATGTAAATTACTTCTATTTCAGTAAAGTATATTTCCTGTTTTTATTGGCGTCTTTTATAGATATTTTTAATTTTGACAGAAATTTTTGAGGGAGTATCTGGTAAGTGTGGGGGTGTGAGCCGCAGTGCGACTCTGGACGTGGTGGAGGGAGGAAGTGCTGGACGCAGCTCCTCACATTTACCTCTGTTTATCACTCCTGTTAACAGCATGACAACAGTGGCCACCGTTAAGACCTTACTACAGCGACCACCAACAGTAATAACGCCAGTTACTCTCTGATTAACGCCTCTACCTCTTAAATACGCTCAATTACAAGTAATCATGAGATAAACCCGCATGATGCTCATATATTCTTCACAGATTATATAATAATTAATACATCATTTCCAGCTACATAAAAAAAATAATTAAGCTATAATCATCTATAATAACTTATATCATCATGACATGACCGTTTATATCTTAAAATAACATTTAAATGTGGCAACACCTGTTGACGCAGCTGCCAGGTTCTTGATCCCAGGTACTGGAGCTGCCAGGTACTGGTGCTGCCAGGTACTGGTGCTGCCAGGTACTGGTGTTGCCAGATACTGGTGTTGCCAGGTACTGGTGCTGCCAGGTACTGGTGCTGCCAGGTACTGGAGCTGCCAGGTACTGGTGCTGCCAGGTACTGGTGCTGCCAGGTACTGGTGTTGCCAGGTACTGGTGTTGCCAGGTACTGGGCTGCCAGGTACTGGTGCTGCCAGGTACTGGTGCTGCCAGGTACTGGTGTTGCCAGGTACTGGTGCTGCCAGGTACTGGTGCTGCCAGATACTGGTGCTGCCAGGTACTGGTGCTGCCAGGTACTGGTGCTGCCAGGTACTGGTGCTGCCAGGTACTGGTGCTGCCAGGTACTGGTGCTGCCAGGTACTGGTGCTGCCAGTTACTGGTGTGTCAGATACTGGTGCTGCCAGGTACTGGTGTTGCCAGGTACTGGTGCTACCAGATACTGGTGCTGCCAGGTACTGGTGCTGCCAGGTACTGATGTGCCAGATACTGGTGCTACCAGATACTGGTGCTGCCAGATACTGGTGCTGCCAGGTACTGGTGTTGCCAGGTACTGGTGCTGCCAGGTACTGGTGTGCCAGATACTGATGCTACCAGGTACTAGTGTGCCAGGTACTGGTGTTGCCAGGTACTGGTACTGCCAGGTACTGGTGTGCCGGATACTGGAGCTGCCAGGTACTGGTGCTACCAGATACTGGTGTTGCCAGGTACTGGTGCTGCCAGGTACTGGTGTGCCAGATACTGGTGCTACCAGATACTGGTGCTGCCAGGTACTGGTGCTGCCAGGTACTGGTGTTGCCAGGTACTGGTGCTGCCAGATACTGGTGTTGCCAGGTACTGGTGCTGCCAGGTACTGGTGCTGCCAGGTACTGGTGTTGCCAGGTACTGGTGCTGCCAGGTACTGGTGCTGCCAGATACTGGTGCTGCCAGGTACTGGTGCTGCCAGGTACTGGTGTGTCAGATACTGGTGCTGCCAGGTACTGGTGTTGCCAGGTACTGGTGCTACCAGATACTGGTGCTGCCAGGTACTGGTGCTGCCAGGTACTGGTGTGCCAGGTACTGGTGCTGCCAGGTACTGGTGCTGCCAGGTACTGGTGTTGCCAGGTACTGGTGCTAGCCAGGTACTGGTGCTGCCAGAGTACTGGTGCTGCCAGGTACTGTGTGCCAGATACTGGTGCCACGGGTACGCACAGATACTGTGCTGCCAGATACTGGTGTGCCAGGTACTGTGTTGCCAGGTACTGGTGCTGCCAGGTACTGGTGCTGCCAGATACTGGTGCTGCCAGGTACTGGTGTGCCAGGTACTGGTGTTGCCAGGTACTGGTGCTGCCAGGTACTGGTGTGCCATACTGGGCTGCCAGGTACTGGTGCTCCAGTACTGGTGTGCCAGTACTGGTGCTGCCAGGTACTGGTGTGCCAGATACTGGCTGCCCAGGATACTGGTGCTGCCAGGTACTGGTGCTGCCAGTACTGGTGCTGCCAGGTACTGGTGTTGCCAGGTACTGGTGCTGCCAGGTACTGGTGCTGCCAGATACTGGTGTGCCAGGTACTGGTGTGCCAGGTACTGGTTGCCAGGTACTGGTGTGCCGGTACTGGAGTACCAGGTACGGGCTACCAGATACTGGTGTTGCCAGGTACTGGTGCTGCCAGGTACTGGTGTGCCAGGTACTGGTGCTGCCAGGTACTGGTGTGCCAGATACTGGTGCTACCAGATACTGGTGCTGCCAGGTACTGGTGCTGCCAGGTACTGGTGTGCCAGATACTGGTGCTGCCAGGTACTGGTGTTGCCAGGTACTGGTGCTGCCAGGTACTGGTGTGCCAGATACTGGTGTTGCCAAGTACTGGTGCTGCTAGGTACTGGTGTGCCAGGTACTGGTGTGCCAGATACTGATGCTACCAGGTACTGGTGTGCCAGGTACTGGTGTTGCCAGGTACTGGTACTGCCAGGTACTTGTGTGCCGGATACTGGAGCTGCCAGGTACTGGTGCTACCAGATACTGGTGTTGCCAGGTACTGGTGCTGCCAGGTACTGGTGTGCCAGATACTGGTGCTGCCAGGTACTGGTGTGCCAGATACTGGTGCTGCCAGGTACTGGTGTTGCCAGGTACTGGTGCTGCCAGGTACTGGTGTGCCAGATACTGGTGTTGCCAAGTACTGGTGCTGCTAGGTACTGGTGTGCCAGATACTGATGCTACCAGGTACTGGTGTGCCAGGTACTGGTGTTGCCAGGTACTGGTGTGCCGGATACTGGAGCTGCCAGGTACTGGTGCTACCAGATACTGGTGTTGCCAGGTACTGGTGCTGCCAGGTACTGGTGTTGCCAGGTACTGGTGCTGCCAGGTACTGGTGCTGCCAGGTACTGGTGCTGCCAGGTACTGGTGTGCCAGGTACTAGTGTGCCAGGTACTGGTGCTGCCAGGTACTGGTGCTGCCAGGTACTGGTGTGCCAGGTATTGGTGTGCCAGATACTGGTGCTCCCAAGTACTGGTCCTCCGAGGTACTGGTGCTGCCAGGTACTGGTGCTACCAAGTACTGGAGTGGCAAGTACTGGTGCTGTCAGGTACTGGTGTACCAGGTACTGTTGCTGCCAGGTACTGGTGCTACCAGTTACTTATGCTGCTAGGTACTTGTGCTACTAGGTACTGGTGTTGCCAGGTACTGGTGCTGCCAGGTACTAGTGCTACCAGGTACTGGTGCTACCAGTTACTTATGCTGCCAGGTACTTGTGCTACTAGGTACTGGTGCTACCAGGTTCTTGATACCAGGTACTTTGTGCTACCAGGTTCACGATCCCAAATACTCTAGCTGTGAGGTTCTTGATTCCAGATACTGGAGCTGCCAGGTTCTTGATCCCAGATACTGGTGGTATCAGGTTCTTGATCCCAGGTACTGGTGGTACCAGGTTCTTGATCCCAGGTACTCTCTGGTACGACGTTCTTGATCCCATGTACTGGTTCTTCCAGGTTCTTGATCCCAGGTACTGGAGCTGGCAGGTTCTTGATCCCAGGTACTGGAGCTACTAGGTTCTTGATCTCAGGTTCTGGAGCAGACATACTGGTGTTGCCAGGTTCTTGATCCCAGCTACTGGTGCTAGCAGGTTCTTGAGCTCATTTACTCGTGCTGGCAGGTTCTTGATCACAGGTACTGGTGGTGATAGGTTCTTGATCTCAGGTACTGGAGATGCAGTCTCATCCTGCCTGGAGTATACCTGGAGGTTGTTCCTAAGGTGAACACCTCCACGGCCCGGTTCATGACCAGGCGTCATGGTTCATCAAGGCCTGGTAAACCAGGCTGTTACTGCTGGCTTCATGCAAACTAATGTACGAACCACAGCCCTACTGGTCAAGTACTGATTTTGTGATTGTCCAGGTCCCTCTTGAAATCAGCCAAGGGCTTTATGACTGCCAGGGGTCTTGAAGACTGTTAGGGGTCTTGAAGACAGCCAGGGGTCTCGAAGACAGCCAGGGGTCTCGAAGACAGCCAAGGGTCTCGAAGACAGCCAGGGGTCTTGAAGACTGTCAGGGGTCTTGAAGACTGTCAGGGGTCTTGAAGACTGTCAGGGGTCTTGAAGACTGTCAGGGGTCTTGAAGACTGTCAGGGGTCTTTAAGACTGCCAGGGGTCTTGAAGACTGTCAGGGGTCTTGAAGACAGCCAGGGGTCTTGAAGACAGCCAGGGGTCTTGAAGACTGCCAGGGGTCTTGAAGACTGCCAGGGGTCTTGAAGACTGCCAGGGGTCTTGAAGACTGCCAGGCCCATGATGACACTCTTTAGGTCGCTTGTTATATCTAGGCTGGAATATTGCTGCACACTAACAGCACCTTTCAAGGCAGGTGAAATTGCTGACCTAGAAAATGTGCAGAGAACCTTCACGGCACGCATAACTGCGATAAACCACCTCAGTTACTGGGAACGCTTGAAGTTCCTAAACCTTTACTCCCTAGAATGCAGGCGGGAGAGATAATGATCATATACACTTGGAAAATCCTAGAGGGATTAGTACCAAACTTGCACACGAAAATCACTCCCTATGAAAGCAAAAGACTCGGCAGATGATTCAACATCCCCCCAATGAAAAGCAGGGGTGCCACTAGCACGATAAGAGACAACACAATAAGTGTCAGGGCCCCAAGACTGTTCAACTGCCTCCCAGCATACATAAGGGGGATTACCAATAGGCACCTAAATTCGGTACCTGACCAGCCGGGCTGTGGTTCATATGTTGGATTGTGTGAGGCCAGCAGTAACAGCCTGGTTGATCAGGCCCTGATCCACCATGAGGCCTGGTCACAGACTGGACCGCAGGGGCGTTGACCCCCGGAACTCTCTCCAGGTAAACTCCAGGTAATCCCCTTTATATATGATGTGAGGCAGTTGAGTAATCTTGGGCCCCTGACACTTATTGTATTGGCTCTTAGTGTACTTTTTGTACCCCTTCTTTTCATTGGGGGGATGTTGCATCATCTGCCCATTTTTTACTTTCATAGGGAGTGATTTCTGTGTGCAGATTTGGGACTAGTCCCTCTAGGATATTTTAGGTATAGATTATGATGTACGTATCTCTCTCTCATCTGCACTCCAGAGAGTACAAGTCAAGTGACTCCAAATGTTACCAGTAATTAAGGTGCTTGACGGAACTTATATGTGCAGTAAAGGTTTTCTGTAAATTGTCTAGACCTGCAATTTCACCTGCTGTTAGTGTACAGCAGTTTTCCAGCCTAGAGAGAACTAGTGATTTTAAAAAGGATCATCATTGACTTAGCATCTCTGTTGAAAGTTCTCATTATCCATCCTATCATTCTCTCCACAAAAGTGATAATGACACTGTTTTGATCCTTGAAGGTGAGATCCTCTGACATTAACACTCCCATGTCTTTCACACTACTTATTTGCTTTATTGTGTGGGTAGAGTTTGTAGTATACTTAATTCTAGCTATTATTTCCTCCAGTTTTCCATAACAGAGTAGTTGAAATTTGTCCTCATTGAACATCATATTGTTTTCCATTGCCCATTAGATAACTTGGTTTACATCTGCTTGGATATTTATTGTGTTCTTAATGGCTGACAGTGTCATGCAGATTCTAGTATCATCTGCAAAAGAAGACACATGGTGCTATGGTTTACTTCTCTGTCTGTCAGATATGAGGATGAGGAACAGGATGGGAGTGAGTACTGTACCTTATGGAAGAGAGCTTTTCACTGTAGTCATCTCTGACTACCTTGTTTACTATTACTCTTTGTAATCTGTTGTCTAGGAAGTTATAAATCCATCTACCCACTTTTCTTGTTATTCCTTTATCACTCATTTGTGTGCTATTACACCATGATCACACTTGTCAAAGGCTTTTTGCGAAGTCTGTGTATACTACATCTACATATTGTTTGTCCTCCAGTGCATCCAAGACCATATCATAGTGGTCCAGTAGTTGTGAGAGGCAGGAGCGACCTGCTGTATACCCATGTTGCCCTGGGTTTGTGTAACCAATGGGTATCCAAGTGGTTGATGATCTTGCTTCTTAGAACCCTTTCAAAGAATTTTATGATGTGGGATGTTAGTGTTATCAGTCTGTAATTTTTGCAATTGCTTTGCTGCCACCTTTATGGAGTAGAGCTATATTTGTTGTTTTTAGCGACTGTGGAATTTCACTCGTGTCTAGGCTCCCTCTCCATGTAAAATATTGAATAATTAAAATTTACCGCTCCATAATCTATGTCTAGTTTCAAGTAGTCTTTGTGGATTAGTATTAGTCTGCATGAAATGCTCATGCATTTTAGTGACTTTCTTTGTACTTAAAAATATTTTATAACATGTAAATCACACACTGTACAGTGGTCCCTCGGTTTTCGTGTTTAATCCGTTCCAGAGGGAGGCACTAAAACTGAAACACACGAAAACTGAAACCATTTTCCCCATAAGAAATAATGGAAATTCAATTAATCCGTTCCAGAAACCCAGAAGTTTGGAAATTTTTTTTTTGGGGGGCCTTAAAGATAGATTTACATGCACAAATGAATGAAATGAATGTGGCACTTACCCTTACTGAAGACTGATGTTGCTGGATGGAAGAGAGATAGGAGGGGAGAGGGTAGAGTCCCTAATATTTGGAAGGGGAATCCCCCTCCATAAGGACTCTAGGTACCAAGTCCTCATCTGGGGTCACTTCCCTTCTTTGTCTTTTAATCCCACTAGGACCAGCTTGAGAGTCACTGCACACCTGTGGCACTAAATATCTCTCCAGAGAGCTCTGTGTCTGGCGTCTCTTTAAAATGTCCCTAAAATGGGAAAACAGATTGTCATTGAACATGTTGATGAGACGGATTCCAACATCTTTGTCAGGGTGATGTTCCTCCACAAATGATTGCACCCTACTCCACATTGCACAAATTTCCTTAATCTCTGAAGAAGGCACCTTACATCTCTCTTCCTCCACTGAAGCAATTTCCTCAGATCTGTTTTGTTGTTGTTGCAGCTCAAGCTCTTGCAGCTCTTCAGTGGTTAGATCTTCATTGTGGTCCTCCACCAACTCTTCCACATCCTCTCCATTCACATCCAACCCCATGGAAATCCCCAATTCCACAATATTTTCCACAACTTCCATAGGCTCCTCAGGGTTAGCTTCAAACCCTTCAAAATCCCTATCTGGGACACAATCTGGCTACAACTTTCTCCAAGCAGAGTTCATCGTCCTGGAGGTCACTCCCTGCCAAGCTTTATCTATAAGGCCTATGCAATGGAAGATATCGAAGTGACCCTTCCAGAACTCTTTTAGGGTCAATTTAGTGTTATTGGTCACATCAAAACACCTTTGAAACATTGCTTTGGTGTACAGTTTTTTGAAGTTTGAAATGACCTGCTGGTCCATGGGCTGGAGGAGAGGAGTGGTGTTAGGAGGCAAGAACTTCACTTTTACAAATCTGAATTCCTTAGGCATTAAACCATTCCAGGAAAATTTCCCTAGTGACCCATGCCTTAGCATTAGACTTCCAAAACACACACAATTTACTCTTGTCAACACTGTAGTTCCTGAACACTCTGGGATTTTCAGAGTGATACACGAGTAAAGGCTTCACTTTGAAATCCCCACTAGCGTTACCACACAACATTAGAGTTAGCCTGTCTTTCATAGGCTTGTGTCCTCGCATTGCCTTTTCCTCCTGCGTGATGTAGGTCCTCCTTGGCATTTTCTTCCAAAAGAGGCCTGTTTTGTCACAATTAAACACTTGTTGGGGTTTGAAATTTTCAGCCTCTACATATTTTTTAAAGTCGCGCACAAATTTTTCAGCCCCATCTTTATCTGAACTGGCACCCTCACCATGCCTTACAACACTGTGTATGCCAGTTCGCCTCTTAAATTTTTCGAACCAGCCTTTGCTGGCCTTAAATTCATCAACATCAACATCACTGGTTCCAGGCATTTTCTTGACAAGATCTGCATGCAACTGCCTTGCTTTTTCACGTATGATGGATTGCACAATACTATCACCCGCTAGCAGTTTTTGGTTTATCCACAGCAACAACAATTTCTCCATATTTTCTATTGTTTGTGATCTCTGTTTGGTTATTGTATTCACCCCTTTCGCAACATTAGCTTCAGTGATTGCTTTTCTCTTATACACAATGGAACCGATGGTTGTTGTGGCTTTCTTGTGAATGTAAAACCTGTAAAACCTGTTATGAATAATACTTACTTAGCTAATTATTCCCACAACACTTACATTATAATGACCACGTAAACTAACTGCAATGCAATTAATTGTTTTAAATTGTTATCTCACTCAATTAGTTGCATTGCTGCAATAAATTGCTACAATTAATTGATATGTTCAACTTATATTCAAACTTTAAAACTTAGATATGCAACTTTACTTATTTTATAAATTATCAACCATAACTTTTTATTATTTTATTATTATTATTGCTTTAATTTGTTTAATCTGATTTAATTAATTTTATAATGAAGACAAAAGTACAAAACTATGTTCAAATTTCATAGCTTAAATACTCGCCTTTACTCATTGTATACTATCTACAAAAATTCTTACAATTTAGTTTTAAGTTAATTTTAAGTCTGCCCAAAATGCCCTGCATACTAGGGGCTTTTGGCATGTACACCTCATGTAATCTCAATAACCAAATGTAATTCTTTGTATCATGTCCAAATAAAAATATTATTATTATTATTATATTATTATTATTATTATTATCCTGGCGAGCTCGGCAATACATACACCACTATCATATTTTTCTATTATTTCTTTCTTCAGTTCTACGGTGTTCCTCACTTTCTTTACCAAAGAAGTGGCACTAGGAGCTTTCTTTGGGCCCATGGTAGCTTATTTAGTAGTCACACACAATAATCAAGGCCCAAAAACAATGAATTGTTAATAAATATTTTGTATAAACTCCTGGGGTGATGTTCACTCAAGCATATACAATGCTAGACTGCGTGGCAATGTGCGTGGGAGGTGCGTGGGTGGTGGCCTACGGCCTTTGTATGTGCGCGGCACTGGTGGACAGGTTCCGGACCAAGCACGAAAACGGAGGGAACACACGAAAACAGAGGGCAATTTTCCACGGAAAAAATACACGAAAACAGAGATACACGAAAACCGAGGGACCACTGTATACTATGCAAAGAAATAAAGATTTGAATTATAATTTGAGCTTGAATAGTATACCTAAGGGTGGTGAAAGGGGTTTCTTGCAGTTCTTGATGAACGAGTCTGGGTCTGAGGCTGAGTGCAAGGGTGTGTTGTCATTGGCTTTCTCAAAGTCCAGTGGAGTTACGATTATGTCAGAAATCGTCCATAAATGTCACAAAAACCTCTTTACCCTTATCTAAATACTGTTCACCTATATGTTTCACTGTAAACACATGGTCTACACACCCCCTACCCTTCCTAAAGCCCCCTTGTTCATCTGCTATCCTACTCTCCGTCTTACTCTTAATTCTTTCAATAATAGCTTTACCATTCACTTTACCAGGTATACTCAACAGACTTATTCCCCTATAATTTTTGCACTCTCTTTTGTCCCCTTTGCCTTTATACAAAGGAACTATGCATGCTCTCTTCCAATCCCTAGGTGCCTTACCCTCTTCCATACATTTATTAAATAAAAGCACCAACCACTCTAAAACTATATCCCCACCTGCTTTTACCATTTCTATCTTAATCCCATCAATCCCAGCTGCCTTACACCCTTTCATTTTACTCACTGGCTCACGAACTTCCCCCACACTCACAACTCGCTCCTCCTCACTCCTACAAGATGTTATTCCTCCTTGCCCTATACATGAAATCACAGCTTCCCTATCATCATCAACATTTAACAATTCCTCAAAATATTCCCTCCATCTTTCTGATACCTCTAACTCTCCATTTAATAACTCTCCTCTCATATGGTGGCCTGGTGGCTAAAGCTCTCGCTTCGATTCCCAATTCTCGGTTCGATTCCCAGCCAGGGTAGAAACATTGGGCGTGTTTCATTACACGTTGTCTATGTTCACCCATCAGTGAAATGGGTACCTGGGTGTTAGTTGACTGGTGTGGGTCGCATCCTGGGACACTGACCTAATTTGCCTGAAATGCTCAGCATAACAAAGGGCTTTCTATATACTGTAGTAGTATGTCATTGATGTCAGCTAGGCCTGTATACGTACCTTGTACATGTACAGTGGTCCCTCGGTTTTCGTGCATCTCCAAACTCGAACATTTATGTAAGTGTATTTTCGTAAGTGCTGTTGCAAGTGTATTTTTGGGGGTCTGAAATAGACTAACCTACGTTACATTATTTCTTAGGGAAGTAAATTCGTTTGGTAATGGCACTTGAGCAGCATTCTGGAACGAATTTTCGGCGAAAACCGAGGGACCACTGTACTTGTAGTAAATAAAGATACGTACAGTGGTCCCTCGGTTTTCGTGCATCTCCAAACTCGAACATTTATGTAAGCGTATTTTTGTAAGTGCTGTTGCAAGTGTATTTTTGGGGGTCTGAAATAGACTAACCTACGTGACATTATTTCTTAAGGAAGTAAATTCGTTCGGTAATGGCACTTGAGTAGCATTCTCGAACGAATTTTTGGCGAAAACCGAGGGACCACTGTATTATATTATACTATTATATATTCGTTCCCTAGGCTTCCTCAACTTATTAATCTCACTCCAAAACTTTTTCTTATTTTCAACAAAATTTGTTGATAACATCTCACCCACCCTCCCATTTGCTCTCTTTTTACATTGCTTCACCACTCTCTTAACCTCTCTTTTTCTCTCCATGTACTCCTCCCTCCTTGCATCACTTCTACTTTGTAAAATCCTCTCATATGCTAACTTTTCTCTCTTTCTACTCTCTTTACATCATCAATCCGCCAATTGCTCTCCCCCCCCGGCACCCACTTTCCTGTAACCACAAACTTCTGCTGAACACTCTTAACACTACATTTTTAAACCATGTACATCTTGAAGTCTACCCAACAGACTTTTAAGATAAGATAAGATTTCTTCGGATTTTTAACCCCAGAGGGTTAGCCACCCAGGATAACCGAAGAAAGTCAGTGTGTCATCGAGGACTGCAGGATAACCCAAGAAAGTCAGTGTGTCATCGAGGACTGTCTGTCTTATTTCCATTGGGGTCCTCAATCTTGTCCAACAGGATGCGACCCTTACCAGTCGCCTAACACCCAGGTACCTATTTGCTGCTAGGTGAACATGAAAACAGGTGTAAGGAAACACGTTGAAATGTTTCCACCCCGCCGGGAATCAAAACCGGGCCCTCCGTGTGTGAAGCGAGAGCTTTAGCCACCAGGCCACTGGGGCCACATCTACCAATACGTAGTCCAACAAAGTACTCCCTCCTTCTCTCCTTTTTGTTAGTGTGACTTTGTAAATGGTCCAAGTTGGACCGAAACGTCATCATAAGCTCTCTTCTATATGCGGGTTATGTGTGTAAAGTACTGTCATTACGCCCTACATCATAACTTGTATACTTATTTATCCTCTTTTTCTTGAAATATGTTTTACCTATAACCAAACCCCTTTCCATACAAAGTTCAATCAAAGGGTCCCCATTATCATTTACATCTGTCACCCCAAACTTATCAACCACACCCTCTTTAAATGTTTCTCCTACTTTAGCATTTAGGTCCCCTACCACAATTACTCTCACTTGGTTCAAAAGTTCCTACACACTCGCTTAACATCTCCAAAAATCTCTCTTTCTCTCCTCTACACTCCTCTCTTCTCCAGGTGCATACACACTTATTATGACCCACTTTTCACATCCGACCCTTGTTTTAATCCACCCTTATATTAATCAGACCCTTATTTTAATTTATACATTTATATTCCCTCTTTTCCTTCCATAACTGATCCTTCAACATTATTGCTACCCCTTCCTTAGCTCTAACTTTCTCAGATACTCCTGACTTAATCCCTTTTATTTCTCCCCACTGAAACTCACCCCGTTCAGCTTTGTTTCACTTAGAGCTAAGACATCCAACTTCTTTTCATTCATAACATTAGCAATCCTCTCTTTCTTATCATCTGCACTACATCCACGCACATTCAAGCATCCCAGTTTTATAAAGTTTTTCTTCGCTTTTTTAGTATTTTCTACAGCAGAAGAGGTTACTAGCCCATTGCTCCTGGCATTTTAGTCACCTCATATGAGACGCATGGCTTACTAGGATTAGTCTGCCCAAAATGCCCCTGCATGCTAGTGGCTTTCTTTGTACTTAGCAAACCAAAATTATAATTACACATTGTAACCTTTACAAAGAAATAAAATCTTTATCTATCTTTTAACCACCTTTGATATTGTTTTAATGTCACCTTTGCACCATTTATAAAATTTCTGGTATATTTTTAAATGTTTATACAGTAGTGTACTATATATTGTAATAAACAGAATAGAGGAAATCTACTCTAATATACATCATTTTGGTATGCATACTGGTCAGAGAGCCCGTCATAAGTCTGAGTCGTTGGTAAATGAGTACATCGCTAAGTGAGGAGAGGCTTTATTTTAGATTTGCCTTGATGGGAAACGGCTGATGTGTTAAAATATATATACAGTAGATCGTCATTTAGCACGATAGTTACGTTCCTGAAAAAGTCGTGTTAGATAATTTCGTGTTAGATAATTAAAAGAACTTATGGGAAAAATGGGGTTACGTTCCTAGGAGTCCCCAAAAAGCCAAACAAGTTTTTTTTAGACTAACAGATCTTACAAAAATAAAAGTGAATATGTAATTGTAGTTCATTATCGTGATGTATTATGTTGTTTTTACTGCTTAAGACTACAAATGTAACAGAAATAATAGTATTTACCTTAAATTGTGGGTGCTGGTGTTGTGGATGATTGTGAAGAGAGTGGAGAGTTATGATGTGGCCCTACTGGGCTGAGGTGGATAGTAGAGGTTCTGGAACTGAAGTCGATGGTTATACTGAGTGTCTAACTTTAAGGGGTCATTGAGGGTCTGAGCGCATTATTTTATTTTTTGTTTACCAATTGCGCTCATTTTTGGTGTACTATTAGAAGGTCATATAGAAGGAGCTGTGACGAAGTTTCAATAAAATTGGCCAAAAAGCAAATGAACCACGCAAGATTTACTGAAAATTCCTAAAAATTCCACTTAACCCTTTGGGGGTCGGTGCCGTACTAGTACGTTTTACGAGCAGGGGTTGGTGCCGTACTAGTACGCCCAAATTCTAGCGGCCTCAATTTAAGCAGAAAACGTCTGGTAGGCATACATATGAAAGAATGGGTCTGTGTGGTCAGTGTGCGCAGTATAAAAAAAATCCTGCAGTACACACTGCATAATGAGAGAAAAAAAACTCTGACCGTTTTTTTCGATTAAAACAGCGACTTTGCAGTCGATTTTCGTATGTTTTTTATTGATGTATTCTCGTTTTCTTGGTCTCATTTGATAGAATGGAAGATATATTACAGAAATAGAGATGATTTGGATTGGTATGACAATGACAAGTACCTTGAAATTGAGCTCAAAGTAGCGAAAATGTTCGATTTTTGACAATGTTCAAGAGTAAACAAATCACACCATGCCTCCAATACACATCAACTGGCGAGTCTTATATTCATGCACAAGTGCTCTGATATTATTTATACCATTTTTACAATGATGCAGTTGTATACATAAGAATAAATCTTCTATTTTTTGTGAGAATAAAAATTCAAAATGAAAAGCAAAAGTAATGGAACAGGGGCCTGGAGACGTGACTAATGAATAGAGAACATGTTTTTTAGTGCCAGGAATGTCTGCCTTGTTTACTCTGGACCCTATTTTGAAATTGGCATCGTTTGAAATTTCGTGAAATTGGAAAATTGCCATTTTCTGACCACTATTTTGGGTAGATGAAATTGGTAAATAGGCGTTTCTTGTACTCAATCAATAGAAGAAATGGAGTTCTAGCGAAATAGCTATAATTTTAGGAGACTGAAACAGTGGAATTTGTCGAAAAGAGGGCTCAAAGTGGGCAAAATCGCTGATTCGTAAGTGTCATGGCTACCACTAACTTCGCGAAAGCATAATTCCGTTAGTTTTCGATCAAATTTCATAATTTTGGTGGCGTTATGATCGGAAAAAGATTCTCTATCATTTCATAAGAAAAAATTAATTTTTTTTTCCAAAACATTTTCGACCCCAGGAACACTTTCCTGAGAAGGCCTGTCGACCCCCGAAGGGTTAAGAGAGATGTACGCCGAAGTGGTAGTTGGGAAAGTTGTTTTGACACTTCCTGCTGATAGAACACTTCTAAGTCTATCGTCTCAAGTGTACTTATTCTGTAATAAAGCTTTATCTTCATTTTAAAAAATATAGTTTGTAGGTTACTTGACATTTAGCAAAATATCTGACTTTTATCCCCACACAAATCTGAAAATATTTGGGATACTTCAAAAAGGAAAACTCTATCTTGTAAAGCAGTCATTCTTCTATGTTTATTGTGAAAATCACGTCAATTCTTTCATTATTAATCATGCACTGCCCTCACAAAGGTAAATAAGTTACTTTCGAGATAATGGCCGAAGCGCGCGGCACCCCGAGGCGTCAAAAAAAATAAAAAATTCCCAAAAATACTTGTTTTTTCCACTGTTTTCACCATATACGAGTGTCTAGTGCAGTTTACCATCGCTAGCTCGTTTTTCTCACACCAGGATGTGAGAATGAGAAGAAACAATCCATAAGGGCGATTTTACCATCCCACTACCAGCGGATAGACCGTCATATTATGCCACATAATATTTATTCTGGTGTGTTTTTTATGTTTCTATGCTATTAATATGTCGCCTTATGTCATAATAGATGAATTGTAGTAAGTAAATAAACATTATTATTGATATTAGCGTAAGAAAAGAACAATTTGTTGGCTGGTGTGGGGTGGCCGCTACATCGTAATTTATGGCCTGTCAGCACTTCTTATCCGAGAAGGGAAGAGAAGGCTCCTGATTGGTTCTAAGGCCATATTAGCCCCTCCCACTCTCCTATGATATCAAATGGTGAATTTGTATTATATTAGACATAAAAATATAAGAAATTGATAGAAAAAAACAAAACGGATTTTTTTTTTTTTTTGCGCGTCAGCGCGCATGCCATGACAGACGCCGACACCATACCTGTTACAAATTACTATAATTCATTGTAGAAACATCGTATAATGATGAGAATTATACGAGGGTGATGCCAGAAAGATGAGCTATTTTTTGATAAGAAAAAATTCAATTTTCGTATTTTTTCGATTTTTTTTTTCTCAGTGCGCTCAGACCCTCAGAGGCCCCTTAAGTCATTCAGTAAGTCAGTCAAGTCATTCAGTAAGTAGTCAAGTCATTCAGTAAGTCAGTCAGTCTAGCGTCAGTCAAGTAAGTCAGTCAGTCAGTTAGTCAACTTATGTTTATACATCTTTTTATGTGTACAAAGTAACACTTCATTATGGCCACTGGGTTATGTCTTGTCTAATATCTGTTTTCTTCTAATTCTAAGACTTAAATGCTTACACCTTTTCTTGCCACTTTGAGCAACACTGGTATGCCTACTGGGTGTCATGATTGCTTGGCAGATACAAGAAATAATAATTTAAAGATCAAAACACAATTCACTCTCTTATTCTTCACAAACAGCTGGCTTGTAGCAGGATTTTTTTGACGCGTTTGGAATACGAATGGTTGGATGGTGGTGTCGGGGCGGGTTGTGTCCCCGCTGAACAATAACAAGGCGGCCTCTTGAGGGAATAGGAATTTGTTTTTCCTTCACGCAAACTGTAAGTACAGTGGACCCTCGGTTAACGAAATTAATCCGGTCCAGGAGCTATTACTTAATCTGAATCTTTCGTTATCTGAAACCTTATTTCCCATAAGAAATAATGTAAATACAATTAATTCGTTCCACAAAAGATAATCACTCAAAATAAAAAAATAACATTTACTTACCTTTATTGAAGAGACTTGCAGGCATCTGAAGATATAGATGATGATTGGAGCAGGGTGTTAGTGGTTGGAAGGGGAATCCTCCAAAAGGACTAAAGGTAACAAGTCCCTCTCTGGGGTTACTTCCTTCTTGGTCTTTTAATGTCACTAGGACCAGCTTGAGAGTCACTAGACCCCTGCCTGGTAAAGTAACTGTCCACAGTCCTCTGTTTCTGGCGATCTTCAACACTTTTCTGAAGTACAACATGGCTCTGTCATGAAGTGGTTGCACAGAAGGCTCATTTCACTTGCTCAGGTGGTATCTTTCAACAAATGTCTGCAACTCATTCCACTTTGTACACATCTCCTTAACACTGAAGAAGGCACCTCCTTATTTTTCCCCTCTCTCTCCTCCAAACAATAACCAGGGGTCTGTTGCTGTTCCAGATAAATTTGCAGCTCTTCAGTTGTTAGCTCACCCCGTGCTCCTCCACCAACTCTTCCACATCCCCCCCCTCCCCCCAACCCCAGGCTGTTCCCCCAAATTTCCCCAATATCTTCCACAACATGTTACAACAGGCACAGGGTCGAGGGTGGGTCAGCCTCAAATCCCTTAAAAATTCCCTCTTGTACACAATCCGGCCACAGTGGTCTCCAAACAGAGTTAGAGTCCTGAAGTCATTTATCCCCTGCCTTATTATAAGGCCCCCAATGACATATTGAGGTGTTCTTTTTCCCGAACTCTCTTAGGTCAATTCAGAGTCATTGGTCATAAAAGCACCTCTGAAACAGTGCTTTGGGGTACAGTTTTTTG
>WNWK01021649.1:0-33792 GCA_009830355.1 Cherax destructor
GACCTCCAAATTACTGGGAAGGTGTTTTATCCACAACTTTCAAAGCACGAGGAGACTAAGAGCGATAAATAACCATGGGCTTACACTTGAAATCACCTGATGCATTACCGCAAAGGAGCAAGGTGAAGCAATCCTTTGCTGCCTTGAAGCCCGGTGCACTTTTCTCTTGCTGACTGATATATGTTCATGTTGGCATTTTCTTCCAGAAAATACCTGTCTCGTCAGCATTAAACACTTGATGTGGCTCATAGCCACCCTCAGAAATAAGTTCCTGAAATTCAGCAGGGAAATTACTTGCTGCTGTATGATCAGCTGAAGCACTTTCACCAGAAAACTTAATATTATGTAACTTATTATGCAACTTAAAGTTGTGGAACCAGCCTGCGCTAAACACACTCGTTTTCAGGCCTTCCTTCCTTATCACACACTGCTTTAAACAACTGTAAGGCCTTTTCCCTAATTAAGATGAAATTAAGTGGTGCATCTTTCTTTGTTTTCTGTTTGATCCACTCAAGCAACAAGTTTTCTGTTTTATTTACTTGTTGGGACCTACGTGTCATTCTTTTCATGAGGTCACATTTTGGGTTATTCATTACACAAGCTCGTATATTCTCCTCATTCTTCCTAATTGTACGAACTGACGCTTCATTAAGGCCATAGGCCCTGACTATATCCACCACACGTGAGCCACTCTTAAGCTTATCTAATATCTCTATTTTCTTTGTAATTCCTACCTCTTTAAGGGGGGCTCCTTGTCGTGGTAAAGAGGCTATCGGTCTGAGGAATTGGACCTCTTGGTCTTCTTCCTCAGACCGAACCTAATTACCCTTCAATCCCCCCTCCCTTTTTCCCATCTTCCCCATCCTCCCTTTTCCCTTTCCTCCTCCTCCTCCCCATCCCTCCCTTATTTCCTTCCCAGTTTTACCCTGGGAGCTTCTCTCCTCAGGCATTCTAGTTCCTAGGTAGGGGGAAGGGTATCGTGGTCCATTCCATTCCGTTGAGGTCCTTGGCGGTGGTGTAGTTTGCCGTGGAATCTGGATCGCCTGGGGATGTCCTGATCTCTCTCCGGTCACCCGGGGGGTGGCCTTGGGTATCTTTCGGGCGACGGGTGTATCTTTGGAGGCCACCTTTCAGATTCCGGGGGTGGTGGCCGAAGGCGGTATGCTTTTGGCGGATATCCGCCGCCCTCTCTTTGTCCGCCGAGATGGCTCGGTGGATGTGAGGTTGCTATCCCGGATTGCTGGTTTACTGGCATGAAGGGTAGGGTATGGCACGGGTTCCATGCTGCATCTGCACCACTTGTGGTGTTGAGGTCCTCTTGGGCACGGAGGGGGATTTAAGCTCACTTTCATTCCTCCTAGGAGCTATTCCTCCACGTTCCCCCCTTTTTTTTATTCTTTTTTTTATTTTTATTTTATTTTATTTTATTTTTTTTTCTTAAAAATAAAAAGAAAGAAGTAACCTAACCATGGCTGATCCAATCCATGAACCCACTACCCCCGGGCCCCTTCCTGATACCGCACCCAGTACTGACCCTGGCTCGTTAACGGATGACTCTTTGGACACCTCTCATGCCCCTGTACCTCTTGCTGGTGCTGGTTCGTCACCTGCTTCAGGTACCAGGGACCCGACTGGCCCTTTCGATACGTCTGACCTTCGCTCTTCTCTGACCTTGATTCCGCCCGTCTCCCATCGGACCACCCCCGGTCCCACACCCAAACGACCAAGACCCACACATGACGATTCGACACTCCCTTCTCGTTCATCACAGAAACGACCAGCTCGTCACGCACTCCCCTTAAACTCTCTGTTTCAAACTACTCAATGGACGAAGTTTTTTACTCTGCGACCGACTTCTCCTAATACCTATCTTTCAGACCATAGTATTGGTAAAGCTCTGCTACGCCATGTTGGTAAAGACATCTCATTTCACGCTCTCAAGAGCGGCACTCGCATCATCACGGTCCAGAATGCTGGCCAAGCTCGCGATCTTTCTCTTCTTACAACCATAGATTCTGCTCCTGTTACTATTGACAAGCACCATTCCCTCAATTCTTGTTGTGGTTCTGTCATTTTGCCCTACACCATTGTCCAACGGAATTTCCAGACATGTGGTGATGACATTTTCGAGCAGCTTGAGCTCCAAGAACTCCCTATCCTTAAAGTTGACACTTTTGTCCTCCCTGCCAATAAGCGAAGACGTAAACCTTGCAATATAGCTCGTTTAACATTTGACTGCCATGAACTACCACCTTCGGTTTACATTGCAGGTCAACGTTTGCAAGTCCGAAAGGTGACCCCTACACCACAACAGTGTAGAAACTGCTGGCGTTTTGGTCATCCAGCGAAATATTGCAGGTCCATGGCCGAATGCCCAGTCTGCGGTGCTGACGACCATGCCAGTTCTTCTTGTACTCTACCTCCCTCTTGCCTTAACTGTCATGAGGCACATCAGTCGTATTCTCGCCGTTGTCAGGTTTACCTGAATGAGCGGGAAATCCGTTGTCTCAAAGAGGCGAAAGGCTTCTCATATGCTATGGCCGTCTCTCATCTACGCCTTCAAGGGAGACTTCCCCGCATTCCCTATTCTCGAATTGCTAAACGTCGCCTCGCTTCTGGGGTCCCAACTTCCATGGCTTCCTCTGTGGTCGCCTCATCTTCAATCACCCCTGTCTCGAATCCTTTTGATATTCTTGGCTCCGAGGTCCCTACCTCGGCTCCCCATACTGTCCACACTCCTTCCTCTACTCACTCGCACACTTCTGAGTCTACACGTCCTCGTCCTTCACCTAAACCTCAGCGCCCCCCTTCTCATAAGCCTGGCAAAAAATCCCTACTGCCAGGTTCTTCGCCTCTGCCTAGTTCTATAACGTGTGTGGAGGTTCATCCTCCTCCTCATACACTACCTTCATCCCCTGTCCCCTCCCAAGCCCCTTCGACAGTTTCCTCTTCTATCTCCTCGCCCTCTACTTTTGTAGTCTATAGACTCCCCGATCGTTGCTCACTCTTCTTCCATTTCTAATGTAGTCCCACATTCTGCATCTTTGACTTCCAAAACACTGGAAGCTATTGCAGAATATATTTCTGGACCGATGATGGACACTACTCCACCTGAGGTTCCTCATCTCTCTTCTTCGTCTCAACCCCCCCTTCCTTCACAACGTCCTCCTCCTTCTCTGATTACAGGTCTTCCGCTACCTCCACACGTGGACTTTTCTAACCCTAGTCCATAGATTCCTCTCACTTCCACTTATATCTTTCTCTCCATAAATCATGGCTTATTTACAGTGGAATATCCGAGGCCTCAGGGGTAACAGGGGTGAGCTTCAGGTGTTGCTCTCTCAGTTTTCCCCTGTTGGGGTCTGTTTGCAAGAACCCAAATTACAATCCACTGTTATCAGGCCCTTTTCAGGCTATGATTTGTTATATTCATCGGATCCTTTTTTCCGATGGAACCTTTAACGAAAGTGCTCTTCTTATACGCACTGGTGTTCCATACCGTCAGCTCTATGTTCCTTCTTCCTTACATTACACAGCAGCCCGTATCCACTTGAATAAGTGGTATACACTCTGTTCTTTATATCTCTCCCCTTCGCGGCCAATGTCTATCCCAGATGTTGATTTTCTGGTTTCTTCCTTACCGCCACCCCTTCTATTACTTGGCGATTTTAACGCACACCATTTTCTCTGGGGAGGATCGCACTGTGACTCCCATGGCATTCAGTTGGAGGCATTTCTTGCTTCTCTTCCCCTCCATGTTTTAAATACGGGTACTCCTACCCATTTTGATCCCCGAACTCATTCTTTCTCCTGCATCGATCTTTCCATCTGCTCTTCATCTACTGTCCTTGACTTCACCTGGTCTGTCCTCCCGGACTTACATGACAGCGATCATTTCCCAATCATCCTTAAGTCCCCTCTGTTTTCTCCACCTCCTCATTGCCCACGCTGGCAATTTGACCGGGCGAAATGGGACCTTTACGCACATCTTACTGCCTTTCATGAGGTTCCTACCTCGTCCTCCATTGATGAGGTTTTACATCTCTTTTCGTCCTCCATCTTCAGCGGCTTCACATTCTATTCCCAAACCTCGGGCAAGCATCCTCAGAAGTGCGTGCCTTGGTGGTCTCCTGCTTGTGCTCGGGCAGTGCGTTTGAAACGTGCTGCATGGGGCAGGTATCGGTATAACAGAACCACAGAGAGACTCCTTGATTTCAAGCAGAAGAGAGCTATTGCTCGCCGTGTCATACGTGATGCTAAACGCACTTGCTGGCGAGATTACGTTTCTACTGTCACTTCGGCTTCCTCGATGAGTGCAGTCTGGAAGAAAGTGCGGAAATTAAGTGGTAAATTCTCCCCGACCCGGCCCCTGTTCTTCAGGTTGCTAGTGTCGATATAGCACACCCTCTTGCCGTTGCCACTGAAATTGGTAACCATCTCGTCCGCATTTCTCAGGGGCTCCATCTATGCCCCTCGTTCCTTTCTTCTAAGTCTGCCAGTGAGTTAAAGCCCTTAGATTTTTCTTCTCTTAGAGAAGAATCCTATAATGTGCCTTTACCCTTCAAGAACTGGAGGCAACACTCTCTGCTTGCCGATCATCGGCAGCTGGGCCAGACGGCATACATATTCGTATGCTACAGCATTTACATCAGTCTGCTCTTACTGTCCTCTTACGACTCTTTAATCTTATATGGTCGCAGGGTTATTCCCAGCTGTGGAAGTCTGCTATTGTTCTCCCTTTTCGAAAACCAGGTGCTACGGGACGTGATCCCTCTCACTACCGTCCCATCGCTCTTACCAGTGCAGTTTCCAAGGTGATGGAACATATAGTTAATAGACGTTTGATGTGGTATTTAGAGACTCACAATAGTCTCTCCCCTAGTCAGTATGGCTTCCGTAAGGGCCGTTCTGCCATTGACCCATTGCTGCGCTTGGATACGTATATTCGTAATGCCTTTGCGAATAACCATTCGGTTATCGCTATCTTTTTCGACCTTGAGAAGGCTTATGATACAACTTGGAGATATAATATCTTGGCCCAGGCCCACTCCTTAGGCCTCCGAGGCAACCTACCATTCTTTCTTAAGGCTTTCTTAACTGACAGACATTTTCGGGTCCGGGTTAGTAATGAACTCTCCCCGGAATTTGTCCAAGCTGAAGGTGTCCCCCAGGGATGTGTTCTGAGCACAACACTTTTTCTGCTTGCTATAAATAATCTGGCATCTGTTCTCCCATCCAATATTTGGTCTTAGCTCTATGTGGATGACTTTGCTATAGCTTGTGCAGGTGCTGACTGTCACCTCATTGCAGTTTCCCTCCAGCATGCCATCAACCGGGTTTCTGATTGGGCCACCACTCACGGGTTTAAATATTCTAGTGGCAAAACTCATCAAATTACGTTCACTAGACGTTCAGTGGTCTCTGATCATCCATTGTACCTATACGGCTCACGTATCCCAGAACGTGATACAGTCAGGTTTCTCGGCCTCTTGTTTGACCGCAGATTGTCCTGGAAACCTCACATTACCTCTCTGAAGGCGACTTGTCATAGCCGGCTGAACCTCCTTAAAACCCTGGCACATCTTTCATGGGGGGCTGATCATAGAACTCTCCTTCGCCTACATTCGGCCCTAATTCTATCGAAACTCGATTATGGTGACCAGATATATTCGGCAGCCTCTCCTGCCACTCTTTCCAGCCTTAATCCCATCCATCACCAGGGATTACGCTTATGCCTTGGTGCTTTTCGTTCTTCCCGGGTTGAGAGCCTCTATGTAGAAGCGAACATTCCATCCTTGTCCGATCGTCGTTATTCACATTGCATTCGCTATTATGTTCGCTCTCATGACCTCCGCAATCCTTCCATGTATAGGATTGTCACAGATGTTAGTAGACGCTCGTTATTTGTTCGTCGCCCCTGTTTACTTCGTCCCTTTCTCTTCGTCTGCATTCACTCTTGTCTTCCCTTCAGCTTCCGCCTTTATATGTTCATGTGGCTTCACCCTTTCCTCTACCCCCTTGGGAAGTTCCTGCTGTCCGTGTCTGTTCTATTCCTCTACCTTGCGCGAAAGCCCAACTGCCTACGGTGGCTTCCCGCTCTTTCTTTCTAGACCATTTCCGTTCTCATTCCCATGCCATCGCAGTATACACCGATGGTTCAAAGTCATCTGACGGCGTCGGATTCGCAGCAGTGTTTCCGGACAGCGTCATACGAGGGCATCTATTACCCTCGGCTAGCATATTTACGGCTGAATTATATGCCATTCTTGTGGCACTTATCCGTATTGCATCTATGCCTGTATCACCATTTGTGGTCGTTTCAGACTCCTTAGTGCTTTACAGGCTATCCGTAAAATTGATACACCTCACCCCTAGTTCTTCGTATCCACCTTTGGTTACGCCGTATCTTTAGCAAGCATAAAGATATTGTCTTTTGTTGGGTCCCTGGTCATGTTGACGTACAGGGCAATGAACAGGCAGACACTGCTGCACGGTCAGCAGTACATGACCTTCCAGTTTCATATAGAGGTGTTCCTTTCACGGACTATTTTGCGGTCATTGCTACCCACCTTCGCACCCGTTGGCAACAACGCTGGTCTGACCTGCTGAATAACAAACTTCATTCTATTAAACCGGTCATAGGTTTCTGGCCTTCTTCTTGTCACCAATGTCGAGGTTGGGAGACTACACTCTCCCGTCTTCGCATCGGCCACACTCGTCTTACTCACGGGTATCTCATGGAGAGGCTCCCTGCCCCTCTCTGTGAGCATTGTCAGGTTCCAGTGTCTGTTCGACATATCCTGTTGAACTGCCCACTCTATCAACGAGCACGCAGAATTTACCTCCAACGATGTCTTCGCTCTGCGGCCCTTTCTTTATCTTCCCTTCTTGCAGATGGACCCTCCTTTAATCCTGACTCTCTCATTGACTTTTTGACAGAAACTGACTTACTACACAAACTCTGAAGATTATACCTCTAGCACCTCCCACAGTCCCTTCTACCTCGATCTCTTGCTGCCCTCCACCCCTGCACTATCCACCGTCATCTTGCACTCCATAACCTACTAATCGTCCATCTCCCTCTTACAACCCACTCTCTCTGCATCCTACAATAACCTGCAGCGCTGTATAACCCCTGTGGTTTAGCGCTTCTATTTGATTATAATAATAATAATAATAATAATAATAATAATTTGTAATTCCTAGACTTGAACGCTTAAACCTTTTCTTGTCACTTGCTGGAACACTTGTATGCTTACTGGGTGCCATGATTGCTTGGCAGATTTATCAAAATGCAGTGAAAATGAGAAAATGTATGTAAATAAACAAATCGAGCTTCCCGATTATTATTGTCCTACACGCGTATGAACCAAACTGAATGCTGGGAGGGATGCGTGGGTGGGTGAGGGTGGCTGGGGATAGCAGTAGGACTCTCCTACTGACTCAATGGTTTAACCCACCGCAGGCGACCGCGCGCTCAAAAAATTTTCCCCTCCAGCAAATCGCATAATATAAGGTTTACGTCGTGTTAGATAAAAATGTGCCGCAATTCTTCAATCACGTAATACCCAAAACACGTAACATAAAGTCGTGCTTAATGAGGGTCTACTGTATATCAAAATATGCCTAAACTATTCATTTATGCACTAGATACAAAAATCAGTATGTACTTACTGACATTGCAGAGGGTAAAATCTAAGAGTATATGAGTGTAACTCGAGGAAAAAAACTGCTCTGGATGACGCCATGCTAGAAGTGTTTACATTTTGGTCTCTCAACCAATGGGAAGCTAGTAGACGCCATTGCCACTTAGCTGGAGCGACTCACAGAAGGCTTGTGATTGGTCTGAACTAGAAAACAGGAACCCAAATGTGCAGTGGGAATAGGATGACATGCACAAAAAAACATGCATTGAGGCCTGTATATATGCGGGCCTGCCCGATAAAGGGATAAGATGTCCCTAAAATGGGATATTGTTTTGTCACTGAACATGTTGCAGATATGGCTTATTTCAGCTTGATCAGGGTGATATTTTTCAGCAAATGCCTGCATCCTATTCCACATTGCACAAATTTCCTTAATCTCTGAAGAAGGCACCTCAACCAGTCCCTATTCCTCCTCCTGTGAAGCAAGTTCCTCAACTGTGGTCTGATGCTGTTCTAGTTGAAGATCTTTCAGCTCTTCGGTGGTTAGCTCTTCCTGTGGTCCTGCACCAACTCTTCAACATCCTCGCCACTCACCTCCAACCCCAGGGACTTCCCCAATGCCACAATACCTTCCACAACAGGCAAAGGGTCGGCAGGGTCAGGGTCAGCCTCAAATCCTTTAAAATCCCTCTGTTGGACACAATCTGGCCCAATTGTCTTCAAGCAGAGTTCAAAGTCCTGGAAGTCACTCCCTCCCAAGCTTTACCTACAAGGTTTATGCAGTTCTAAATATTGAAGTGTTTCCTCCAGAACTCTCTTAGGGTCAACTCTGTCTGAGGTCACTTCAAAGCACTTTTCAAACACTGCTTTTGTGTAGAGTTTTTTGAAGTTGGAAATGACCTGCTGGTCCATGGGCTGGAGGAGAGGAGTAGTGTTAGGAGGCAGGAACTTCACTGTGATGAAACTGAAGTCCCTACACAGTAGGTCTACCAAGTTTGGAGGATGTGCAGGAGCATTGTCCAGTAACAGGAGGCACTTAAGTGGCAATTTATTTTCCAGGAGGTATTTTTTCACACTGTGTAGAAACTTGTTTTGGGACTGCCTCCTTGTAAGCTGCACTTAGAGCAAGCACTGTTGACACCGACACTCTGAGACACTAACCTCAGACTTACAAGTGGCTATGGTACAAATTTCTAGCTAACTTCAGCCGAAAGAATTCCCCCCTGCATGCATGAATATAAGAAGGTTTAACTTACTTGATGGAGTAGAAATGTCACCTACACTTCCAAATCTTCCTAAGCTATAACCCCCTCCAACCACCATGTGAAGGGAAGAGTCTTAACCTGCAAATTAAGTGGTAATTAGTGTTCTGCTTGCACCTCAGAGTTCCCAGGTTTCAAAGGATATCCCTTAAGCAATATATGCAGTAAGTGACACTGGCTTCCAGACTTGAACTTAAGAGACGATGCTGGTACATACCAATACAAAAGTGTCTGTCCACTTAAGACCCACAGATAACTCACTAACGTTTCCCCCAGAAAACTGGCCAGATACTGAGAGAAAGAAAGTCTAGTCTTACTGCAATAGGTCTGGATGGAGAGAGATATCCACGGACTTCGGGATCTCCTCCGGGGCCCCAGGACAGATGTTGAGTCACGTGGGGGTGCTGCTTGTTCTCAGCACGTGTTCTCTGGATGATGTCCAGTCTGGTAAGAACGCAGGTCACGTGTCGTGAGTCCCACCTGCCTAGATTCAAGTGTGGGCTGCCAGGTCTCTCTAGCTAACATAACCTAATGCTCGCCTATTTAAGGCTTATATCTACCTATATTAAGGTGCTAAACTACATTATTAATATCTAACCTTGCCTTAATAATCCTAATATTAGTTTATAACTGTACAAACTTGCCTAGGTGTTCCTAGGTGAATAAATCTATCAATTAAAATGTACACAATTGTTACCTTCGTCAACTTGAATGGGTATGTTTTGTTTTGGTTGGGTGTGTGGGTTCATGAACTCCGAGGGCCGATCCATGGTATGTTTAAGGCTCCTAACGGCTCACTTACCCTGTGGAACTCGAGTGACCCAAAAGTTTCCACACACTGGGGCCAAACTCTTCATGGACCCACTCTTTGAAAATTTGCATTGTGACCCATGCCTTATGATTAGCTTTCCCAACACACAATCTATTCTTGACGACATTGTGTTTCTTGAACGCTCTGGGATTTTCTGAGTGATACTCCAGTAAAAACTTCACTTTAAAATCCCACTAGCATTAGAACAAAACAAGAGTGTTAGCCTGTCTTTCATAGGCTTGTGTCCTGGCAGTGCCTTTTCCTCCTGAGTAATGTAGGTTCTCTTTGGCATTTTATTCCAAAGAGGCCTATTTCTTCACAATTGAACACTTGTTTGGGTTTCAATTTTCAGTCTTTGCGTACTCCTGAAATTCAATTATGAATTTTTCAGCCGCACATTTGTCTGAACTGGCAGCCTCGCCATACCTTACCATGCTGATTAGATTTTGCCACCGAAGTGGCTAGTTTATTGTGCACCCCATATCCATCCTGTGGACGGTAGCGCAAGAGCATATGGATACACAAAAGGCCTAGGCACTGGCCCCAAAAGGGTTAACAATTGTACATTTGGATTTATATCTACATTTCAATTATCTGTTACAAGCAAATTTAGGAAATTTGCTTAGTATAACTGGTATCTTATTTCATGAATAAGATATCTTGACATGTCACATAGGTTATTATACTGTCTATCTCTATATTCCTCATTAAGTGGACAGTTAAGCACATAGTGTTCAAGACAGTGACTATATGCCTGATCACATAATTTGCATTTAGTTTGATCATCATCTGTGTCTCCCAAACTGCCAGAAGTACCTATAGCCAAGCCTAAGCCTGGCCACTACAACATCAGTCAGTCTGTTCACATTGCAAGTTGCTCCTAAACATGCCCATCTATGCTCACATTATCATGAGCACAGATAGGCACGTTCATGGAAATTAGATTTGGATTTATATCTACAGTTCGCTTATCTGTTACAAGCAAATTTAGGAAATTTTCTTAGTATAACTGGTATCCTACCCTCACTAATAAGATATCTTGACATGTCACATAGGTTATTATACTGTCTATCTCTATATTCCTCAATAAGTGGACAATTAAGCACATAGTGTTCAGGACAGTGACCATATGTCTGATCACATAATTTGCATTTAGTTTGATCATCATCTGTGTGTCTCCCAAACTGCCAGAAGTACTTGTAGCCAAGCCTAAGCCTGGCCACTACAACATCAGTCAAGTCTGTTCACATTGCAAGTTGCTCCATAAACATACTTATCTACGTTCATGTTATCATAGTGGGTTATAGATCTACTCAGGCTTCTAACTGCATTCCTATAGTAATAATTTTCATTATTTATTTCTCTCCTAATATTATTCCTAATGCTAGACACAGATATACCAAAGTTATATTCTACATTCTCCTTCTGGGTACTCTTCTAGGCTAACATATCAACTTTATCATGAAGGAGTAATCCAATGTGTGATGGAATCCATAGCAATTGTACATTAATTCCCACGCTGTGTATGCCACTACGCTTCTTAAATCTGTCAAACCAGCCTCTGCTGGCCTTAAAAATCACTGAAATCTGCACTGGTTCCAGACATTTTCTTTATAAGATCGACATGCAATTGCCTTGTCTTATCACAAATGATTGTCTCCGACACACTATCACCCGCTAACTCTTTATCCTTGATCCACACTGTTATGGGGCTAGAGGTCCCAACATGTATTTATGTATCTGTAACTGTTAAAGATAGCTCCATAACACACACCAGCAACAACTTCTCAACCTGTTCGACTGTTTGTGGTCTATTTTTGGTTAGCATATCAACACCTTTCACAACATCAGCTTCCTTGATTTATTTTCTCTTCACCAGGATAGAAGCGATAGTTGACTTGTTTTTGCCATACGTATATCCTGGCAAGCTCCGTAAGTCGCATGTGGAAACTTTTTTGAGTCACTCAAGTTCCACAGGGTAAGTGAGCTGTATGGAGCCTTAGACATACCACGGATAGGCCCTCGGAGTTTATGAACCCACACACCCAACCAAACAATCACAGTAGTTGGCGAAGGTAGAAAGATTACACACATTAATTGATAGATTTATTCTCCTAGGAAGACCTAGGCAAGTTTGTACAGTTAGTAACTAATAGTAGGATTATTGAGGCAATGTTAGATATTAATAATGTAGTTCTAGCACCTTAATATAGGTAGATATAAGCCTTAAATAGGTACATTAGGTTATGGTAGCTAGAGAGAACTGGCAGCTCCACACTTGAATCTAAGCGGGAGAGAGGGCTACTTCTTTCTTCTTGAATTGGACGTCGTGGGGTTAACAGGGTACTAAGAGCTAGAGCTCGGTCTCCCACATGTCTTCAAAATACTTGCCTGGGAACCAAGAATCACAGAGGCTTCCCGACGTACTGTGGATATTCGTCTCTGGCCCAGGCCCCCGCAGTAAGATAATACACTTTGCATTTCTCTTAGTAAAGCTGGCCGGCAATATTTGGAGGAAGGTGGGGTTATTTGAGCTGTGGGTTATAAGGGTGAATGCCCACTATAAGGTAATAATTGTGGGCAATCCCCCTTAAGTATTAGTCAGGAAGCTAGTGTCACTTACTGCATATATGGCTTAAGGGATATCCTTTGAAACCAGGGAACTCTGAGGTGCAGGCAGGACACTAATACCACTTAAATTTTGCAGATTAAGGTCCTTTCCTACACATGGTGTTTGGAGGGGGTTATAGACTTAGGGAGAGTGGAAGACTAGGAGACATTTCTACTCCATCAAGTAAGTTAAACCCTTTCATAATCGTGCATGTAGTGGGGAATTCTTTCGGCTGCAGGTATCTAGAAATTTGTCCCATAGCCACTTGTAAGTCTGAGAGAAGCGTCTCAGAGTGTTGGTGTCAACAGCGCTTGCCCAGAGTGCAGCTTACAAGAAGGCAGTCCCAAGACAAGTTTTTATATCACACACCATGTAGAATATAACTTTGGTATATCTGTGTCTAGCATTAGGAATGATATTAGGAGAGAAATAAATAATGAAAATGATAGCTATAGGAATGCAGTTAGAAGCCTGAGTAGATCTATAACCCACTATGGTAACATGAACGTAGATAAGTATGTTTATGGAGCAACTTGCAATGTGAACAGACTGACTGATGTTGTAGTGGCCAGGCTTAGGCTTGGCTACAAGTACTTCTGGCAGTTTGGGAGATACACAGATGATGATCAAACTAAATGCAAATTATGTGATCAGGCATATGGTCACTGTCTTGAATACTATGTGCTGAATTGTCCACTTATTGAGGAATATAGAGATAGACAGTATAATAACCTATGTGACATGTCAAGATATCTTATTAGTGAAGGTATGATACCACTTATACTAAGCAAATTTCCTAAATTTGCTTGTAACAGATAAGTGAACTGTAGATATAAATCCAAATTAATTTCCATGAACGTGCCTATCTGTGCTCATGATAATGCGAGCACAGAGGGCATGTTTGTGGAGCAAATTGCAATGTGAACAGACTGACTGATGTTGTAGTGGCCAGGCTTAGGCTTGGCTACAAGTACTTCTGACAGTTTGGGAGACACAGATGATGATCAAACTAAATGCAAATTATGTGATCAGGCATATGGTCACTGTCTTGAACACTATGTGCTTAATTGTCCACTTATTGAGGAATATAGAGATAGACAGTATAATAACCTATGTGACATGTCAAGATATCTTATTCATGAAATAAGATGCCAGTTGTACTAAGCAAATTTCCTAAATTTGCTTGTAACAGATAATTGAAATGTAGATATAAACCTAAATGTACAATTGTTAACCCCTTTGGGGCCTAGTGCCTAGGCCTTTTGTGTATCCATATGCTCTTGCGCTACCGTCCACAGGATGGATATGGGGTGCACAATAAACTAGCCACTTCGGTGGCAAAATCTCTAAATCTCGTACTTTTGTACTATGTATTTTCTTCTTCATGTCTATGGTGTTTCTCACTTTCTTTACCACAGGGTACCACTAGGAACTTTCTTTGGACCCATGGTAGCTTATTTCACAGTCGCACTTAATGAACAAGCTCCAAACACAATGAATTAATTGTGAAATGTTTGGATGAGCGCGCAGGGTAATGTTCACTCAGAGGATAAACAAAGGCAGACTGACTCATGATGCCTGCACAGATTACGAATAAACGGTTAGGCTGCCCATGGCTAACTAACAACTTACTAAAATCCATTAACAAGAAACATCAATATGAGAAGCAATATAGACGGGGATTCATACATAAGGAGTTTGTTAAACACTATTCATCAGTTCTCACCAAACTAATAAAAAAAGCCAAACAATTGTACTACTCCAGCAGATTCACTGAAACAAGAGGAGATATAAAAAGACCTGGAAAACACTCTCACAGATTATGGGCACCACAAACTGAAAAAAAAAGGGATATTGTCCTAACTAAACCAAACGAAACACCACTACAGCCTATTGATACAGTAAACAAGATAAATGACTTCTTCTCAACTATAGGATCAAATCTTGCCAGTAAAATTCCAGATACCAATGCCCGAGCAAGTGATTACCTAGATGGGAATTTCCCATCCTCCTTATATCTTGCACCTACAGAACCCACTGAAGTCTCCATGATAATCAAGTCACTTAAAAATAAATCAGGACATCTGTCTCAAGTTCCACCCTTAATATACAAACGAGCTGCTCATGTCCTTTCATATCCTATTTCTTTACTTTTTAACAAATCATTAGAAACTAGCACTTTCGCAACACTACTCAAAACAGCAAGGGTTACACCAATACACAAAGGTGGTGACCCTACAGACGTAAATAACTATAGGCCTATATCAAATCTACCATTGCTATCCAAAATATTCGAGAAACTTGTGCACAAGAGATTATACTCGTTTATAACGACACAAAGCATACTCAACCCCTGCCAATTTGGCTTCAGGAAAAATAAAAGCACTAACGATGCAATAGTAAAAATGATAGACCTGCTTTACACAGCACTTGAAAATAAGGAATATCCACTAGGACTTTTTATTGACTTAAGGAAAGCTTTTGACACAGTAAACCACAGCATCCTACTCCACAAACTTGACCACTATGGAATAAGAGGTCATGCACTAGCATACCTCAAATCCTACCTCACAAATAGGTACCAGTATGTCACTATTAAAGACACATCCTCCACGACACTACCACTAGACACCGGCGTACCGCAGGGAAGTGTCCTTGGTCCCCTGCTCTTCCTCTTATACATCAATGATCTTCCCAATGTATCACAACACCTGAAACCAATACTCTTTGCTGACGACACAACTTATGTCATCTCCCACACAAACCTTGCCACGCTTAATACCATTGTTAACGACGAATTAATAAAAATATCAACATGGATGACAGCCAATAAACTTACACTCAACACTGATAAGACCTTCTATATTATGTTTGGCAACAGAACAGATGATCCACAATTAAACATTAAGATCAACTCTACACCTATTGCTAGACATAACGAGGGCAAGTTCCTGGGCCTTCACCTTGACGGCAGCCTGAAATTCAGCACCCATATCCAACACATAACAAAGAAAGTGTCCAAAACTGTGGGGATCCTCTCTAAGATACGGTATTATGTACCACAATCAGCCCTACTCACACTATACTACTCACTCATCTAGCCCTACCTCACATATGCCATTTGTGCATGGGGATCAACAGCAATTACCCACCTAAAGCCAATAATAACCCAACAAAAAGCCGCAGTAAGAATTATCACACAATCCAACGCTAGGCAGCACACACCCCCACTCTTCAAAGACCTAAACCTACTCACTGTCCAGAACATCCATACTTACTACTCTGCTATCTACATTTATAGAACCATTAATTCCAACTTTAACCCTGAGCTAAAACACTTTCTTGACAGTTGTGACAGGACCCATAGACATAATACCAGACATAAACATCTCTTTGACATTCCCGTGTCCGACTAAATCTATACAAAAATTCAATGCGCATAAAAGGGCCTAAAATCTGGAACTCCCTGCCTGAAAACTCTAGAACTGCAGACACAACCTCCATTTTCAAAAGCACCGTTAAAAAACATCTTATCTCACTTACGCACCCAACCGGTAGCTAACCATACGAAAACTACTTTATCTTGCACATATCCACAGCAAAATACACTTATTGATATCTGTGATTCTCATTAATTTGCACATAACTAACCACAGCAAAATACACTTATTGATATCTGTGATTCCCTTAATTTGCACAGTTCTAACCAAAATTCTAATACAACTATTGCTTCATAATACTTAAGCTAGTCATAAGTTTGCCTAAGACACTCCAATATAGAAACTATATTATGCCAATATATCACCTTTATCATTAATATATAAACTAATTGCTAACTTCTATACTAATTGTTAAATTCTCAATGTTTAAATTCCAGTACCTAAATTTTGTAAACCTAACCTAACCTAACCTTACAATCTGTATATTCATTGTGTAGCTATTGAGTAAGACCTATCATAAGACTGCCTGAAAAGCCTAGGCATACCTAGGCATATTATTGGCCATCTTGTAATATCAACTTTAATGTATAACTGTAAGTACCCCCCCCCTTGTATTACATGAAATAAAGAATTTGAATTTGAACAGGGAGGCGCACAGGTGTGGGGCAGGCAGACAGGTCTGGTACACACGAGGTTCGAAATACGGGGCACATTCGATACTCGGGACAAAATTGGTTCGAAAAAAGCATTCAAAACTCGAATTATTCGATAGTCGATGAGTTCGAAACTCGGGGTTCCATTGTATACTGCTTGTGAAGGCTAGTACACCAAACGGGGAGTAGAATGAAATTAGCTCTAAGGCACCACACCATCGTATGTCCTCGAATCACGGTACATCACCTAGTTCTGCTGGGTGCGTGATCTTTGTAGGATTGTATGGTCCAGTGGGTTAGATCATCGAGAATTTTTGCTCACCATGAGGTGGGCTAGTCGCAGTGCTGTTATTGATTAAATACCACTCATTCATAGTTACAATACTATATATACTGCTTGTGAAGGCTAGTATACCAAACGGGGAGTAGAATGAAATTAGTTCTGAGGCACCTACACTATCGTATGTCCTTAGATCACAGTACAACACCTAGCTCTGCTGTTGGGTGGGTACTAGAGGAGATATTGGAGTAATGAATACACACGGAGTGAGAGAGGAGGCCAGGCCTACCTGTCTTCCCTATGCCTAGTCGGGATCTGAGAGGGTATGCCTCTAGCTAGCTGCTCACATGAGCGTGACTTGTGATGTCACAGCTAGCCACTGAGCCTAGCTAGACAGGGAAGCTTTGTATGACATGGCTGGGAATATCTACATATACTACACAAGTAATCAGGGACACTACTGACAGCTCGATCATGTTACGTATGGTGTCTTGACATACAATACAAACTCTACAGGCCGAACAGGCAGGGGGCTCTGGGTTGATTCTATACAATAGCAACAAAATGTAACTTAGAACTAATCATAGGGATTGTAATAGGATGTAATCGATTGTAATGGATATTAATGTAATGGATCTTATCATAATGGATCTTATTGTAATGCATTACAAGGTATGATATATCACAATTCATAGGAATTAATAGACTCAGTGGTGGGATTATACAATAAAAGTGATAAAAAAATTGATCGATCAATCTGTATTCATGTGATCTATGGATTCGGGAGGAAGTATATGTATAAAGAAGAAAGTGTTTAACAGAAAAGGCAGACTTGGTGCCCTCAAGTCATTTATTGTTAAATCTCAGAATTTGGAGAGAACATTAATAAGTAGGTGGGGTAATACAGTGGAAAGACTTGTACAACTTATTTACATTTATAATAATAATAATATCTTTATTTACTTCAAGTACATGTACATGGTATACAGGCCTAGCTGACATCAATGACATACTACTATATAGAAAGTCCCTTGTTATGCTGAGTATTTCGGGCAGATTAGGTCAGTGTCCTAGGATGCGACTCACACCAGTCGACTAACACCCAGGTACCCATTTTACTGATGGGGAACATAGACACCAGGTGTAAAGAAACACGCCCAATGTTTCTGCCCGGCTGGGAATCGAACCCAGGCCCTCGCCGTGTGAAGCAAGAGCTTTAGCCACCAGAGCCACCAACTCTGCTAGGGTGAGATTTACGTATGCAGAATAGGTATCACAAAGTGGATCGAAATCTGATGCAATGGCTAACACATGCTGTGGTTGAGGAGGATCTGAATTATCATTTACAAGTGATACTCGAGGGTTTCTCAACACCCGTCGTGTAAGAAAAGAGTAACGACATTCAGGTTGTTCATCTGGCTGATTACTAGAAGTAGAGGGTACAGAGTCAGGGAGGATTGTCAGAGACTGTCTCATTTGTCTGGTTGTCAGGGCCCCTCATCCTCATCACATACTAACTTCATATGATCTAAATGTGATTCCTTATACTGACCCCATACTTATTTCCCTAACTTTATACTTATTACCATTAATACACTCAACTACTCGATAAGGACCAACAAACTTTTGATCGCTTAGGCATTGCAGACGCTTTTTGAAGTTGGTCAGCATTACTCTTGAGCCTACTTTTTTTGTTGGTTTAGCATGAGCATTGGTAACTCTTGTAAATTCTGCAGTTGACTTGTGAAGTGTTTCACGGATTCTTTTGAAGACACTTAGAGCTAAGCTGGTACGAGTACCTATGAAATCATCAGGATTGTAATTTGCTTTCACATCAGAATACAATAACTCGTAGGCAAACGCTTATCTACACCATACAGTGCATAATGTGGGGTATCACCATAGAAGCATTGTACAAAGAAATTATGGCCATTGAACATCAGGTATCTTCATCCCAGGTTTCACTATTGGGATTAATAGTAGCTCTCAATACATCAAGTATTTTCTTATTTGTTCTTTCCACTAAACCATTACTTGCAGGGTGATGTGGGACAATAGTTGACTTAGTAATCTTGCACAAGGTACACAACTTTTCAAGGATTTCATTGCAAAATTCGCCCCATTATCAGTTACAAGAGACTTAGGGGTTGTATATCTACAGATTATACGTTCTTTAAACACACTAGGCAGTCTTATCTGCAATAGGAACTAACCCACAATATCTGGGGGAAATGATCTACCATGATGCATAAGTGTTTATTACCCTGGAGAGAACATTGGAAATTAGTTAACGATCTAGTGCAACTCTTTCCCACGGTTCACTAGTAGTGGGATAGACCTGGATAGGATTAGGACCATTAACATTGCCTTTTTTGTTGCATACAAACACTACATTTCAGAGATATCAGAGAGATTTCAGAGATATCAGTTGCCAAACAAGGCCAAAAAAATTTCAATCTGGCTTTTTTACAGAACGATCCATACCCAGGGTGTGCAACATCCTGGTATGGATCGTTAATAATTCCAGTCACTAGTAATACAAGTTAGTAATAATAATAATAATAATAAAAAATAATAATAATAATAATAATAATAAAATTTTTATTTGGACATGATACAAAGAATTACATTTGGTTGTTGAGATTACATGAGGTGTACATGCCAAAAGCCCCTAGTATGCAGGGCATTTTGGGCAGACTTAAAATTAACTTAAAACTAGATTGTAAGAATTTTTGTAGATAGTATACAATGAGTAAAGGTGAGTATTTAAGCAATGAAATTTGAACATACGAAATTTGAACATAGTTTTGTACTTTTGTCTTCATTATAAAATTAATTAAATCAGATTAAACAAATTAAAGCAATAATAATAATAAAATGATAAAAAGTTATGGTTGATAATTTATAAAATAAGTAAAGATGCATATCTAAGTTATAAAGTTTGAATATAAGTTGAACATATCAATTAATTGTAGCAATTTATTGCAGCAACAAAAAGTTATGGTTGATAATTTATAAAATAAGTAAAGTTGCATATCTAAGTTATAAAGTTTGAATATAAGTTGAACATATCAATTAATTGCAGCAATTTATTGCAGCAATGCAACTAATTGAGTGAGATAACAATTTAAAACAATTAATTGCATTGCAGTTAGTTTACGTGGTCATTATAATGTAAGTGTTGTGGGAATAATTAGCTAGGTAAGTATTATTCATAACAGGTTTTACATTCATTCATTCGTTCATTCATACATTTACATTTACGTTAAGTGAATATTCTACTTTGCTGGGAATGGTTGATAAGGAGCAATTAGCTTTGGGTGAGAAGGTGGTTTTTTAGCATCGTTTTGAATTGGGTTACAGGTAGGGTTTCTTTGGTAATGACAGGTAATGAATTCCAAATTTTCGTGCCTTTTATGTGCATTGAGTTTTTACATAGTGTTAGGTGGACACGGGGAACATCGAGGAGGATCTGTGTCTAGTGTTATGGTCATGTGTCCTGTAATTCCACAGTCCCCTAGTAACTGTGGAATTACGAACTGGTATACCGTCTGCTAGAGTACCCAACTAGGCTGTTTGATACAGTAATTCCTGGTTCATGACAAAGTCACTGATAGGTGCTGGTGGCTTCAAGTGAGAATTAGATCTTCCTGAAGCAGGAATCGAATCACACCAGACCACATGGGATCTATTCTTTGAGCGTTCTTTATGTCCTCGGCACTAAATGGAGGATCTGTAGTTACTATGCTAACATATCGCGATAGGGCATCTGCGACTACATTTGATCTGCCGGGCAGATGTTCAAAGGTAGGATTAAACTTTGAAATGGTCGAGGACCATCTGGCTAATCTTCCTGTGGTTGTTTATTCTGGAATAAGGGAATCAGTGGGGCATGGTCTGTCAAGACATGAACAGAGTACTGATAAATAATATCTCTGAAGTGCTTCAAAGACCATACTATTGCTAAGGCTTCTTACTCAGTTACTGTATAATTACATTCAGCATTTGTGAGGACACGGGTAGCAAATGCAACTGCATTGTACATACTTGTTATCAGTCTGAGCTAGTATGGCACCTATGCCAATTGAACTACCATCAGTGGTTAGGTAGAAAGGCTTGGAAAAATAAAGGAATTTCAAAATTGGAGCAGATGTTAGCTTTTCTTTATGAGTTTAGAATGCTTTTTCGTGACTGAATGTCCAAACGAAAGGGCATCTTTCTTAAGCAACTCAGGGGTGCTGCTATGGAAGAAAAATTAGCAATGAAAGATCTAAAAAAACCTGCTAAGCCCACAAAGTATCTTACAGCATCAGCAGTTTTTGGAGATGGGAAATTTAATACTGCAGTTACTTTGGTCAGTCGAAACCCCCTCTAGGAGTGACCACTTTACCAAGAAACTTTATTTCTAATCTGAAAAATGACATTTAGACAGTTTGATCTTTAAATTTGCTTCTTCAAGCTTACTCAGTACCATGTCTAGTCTCCTCAAGTGCGTGTCCACGTCTTCGGACATAATAATCTCATCATTTAGGTACAGTATACCATAAGTGTGGTACCAATCAGGCCTCTAAAGATATTAGTAGTCATAAGTCTTGAGAATGTGATAGGTGATGAGCGTAAGCTGAAGGTCATATGGAGGAAGTGGTAATGACCTGTAGGAGTGGAAAAGGCAGTTAGCTCTTGGCTTTCCTCGTGTAGAGGGACTTGCCAAAATCCTTGTAACAAATATAGGGTCGAAAAGACTTTGTTATCTCCGATGTTACGTAAAAGATCACCAAGTACAAGAAGTGGAAAACGATCTGGGATAGTCTTCGCATTTCTTCTTTCAACACGTCGGCCGTTTCCCACCGAGGCAGGGTGGCCCAAAAGGAAAAACGAAAGTTTATCCTTTTACATTTTAATATATACAGGAGAAGGGGTTACCAGCCCCTTGCTCCCGGCATTTTAGTCGCTCTTACGACCGCATGGCTTACGGAGGAAGAATTCTGTTCCACTTCCCCATGGAGATAAGAGGAAATAAGAACAAGAACAAGAACTAGTAAGAAAATAGAAGAAAAAACCCCGAGGGTGTATATAGATATATGCTTGTACATGAATGTGTAGTGTGACCAAAGTGTAAGTAGAAGTAACAAGACATACCTGAAATCTTGCATGTTTATGAGACAGAAAAAAGACACCAGCAATCCTACCATCATGTAAAACAATTACAGGCTTTTGTTTTACACTCACTTGGCAGGACCCAGTGGGATTCCCTGGGGTTGCTGTCTACAACCTACTACCTCCTACTTAACCTCCTAAAATCAATCACTGGATGCCAAGTACCATCATTCTTAGGTACTAGGATCAAGGGTGCATTCCAAGGTGAATTACTAGGCACGATAACAATATCATCAAGCATCTGATTGATCAATTCTTCTGTGACAGCAACTTGTGAATGAAACATTCTATACGCAGGTATATAAATTGGTCAGTACCAAGTTCAAGTGGAATACGATGGGACAATAAAAGTTCTTTAAACCCATCTTCTCACTTGGTAAGGCGATGGCTTTATTATGTTTGTTCAGCAGGAGCAGCAAACGGTTTACTTCAGGGAAATCAGTAGGAGCTAAATCTTTCTCAGCTGGTGGAATGGACTGATCTGACATAACAGATGGACTCTCCCCAGTAAAAAAAGCACCGACCCACTGGTCAGGTGACAATTTATCTTCTGCACACATGGGGTAAGGGTAATGCACAAGGTCTACAATACTGGTATTTGCTCTGGGGTCGAACACTGACCCAGAGTATTAACTATAAAGAAAAAGATCTTACTATCTTTAACCCTTTCAGGGTCCGTGCCGTAGTTCTACGGCTTTGAGTTCTGAGTCCAAACCGTAGTTCTACGTCATGACTCAGCCCCACTCAGATAAGCTTTGAGCGGCAAATTTGGGCCTAGATATGAGAGAATACATTTATGTGGTAAGTGTGCAACACATAAAACAAATTCTTCAGCACACAGTACATAATGAGAGAAAAAAACTGAAACCGCAATTTTCGATTAAAACAGCGACTTTGCAGTGTTTTTTCGTATACTTTTTATAATTGTATTTGCGATTTCTTGGTCTCATTTGATAGAATGGAAGATATATTACAGATATAGAGATGATTTTGATTGGTTTAGTATTGGAAATGGCTTGAAACTGAGCTCAAAGTAGCGGAAATGTTCAATTTTTGCCGATGTTCAACAGTAAACAAATGACCTCACACGTCTAATACACGCCAGCTGGTGGGTCTAATATACGTTCACAAATGTGGTGATATTATCTGTACAATTATTACAGTATTGTGTAACAGTAAATCTTCCATTTTTTCGTTTGAATAAAAATTCATTATGTGAATAAAAAATAAAAATTAAATTCATTTGTAAAGACTGAAAACGTAACTAATGAACAGGGGAAATGTTAGTTTAGTGCCAGGAATGCCTGCATTGTTTATT
The DNA here is from genome assembly GCA_009830355.1 of Cherax destructor. Classification (NCBI taxonomy): domain Eukaryota; kingdom Metazoa; phylum Arthropoda; class Malacostraca; order Decapoda; family Parastacidae; genus Cherax; species Cherax destructor. Next base: position 23,179 of record WNWK01021649.1, read on the forward strand.
CTGCACCCTATTTTGAATTTGGAATATTTTAAACTTTGAGTTAAATTGGCTAAATTACTAATTTCCAATCACTTTATTTTGTAGTTGAAACAGTTGACTGTGTGATTTCTTGCGCTCAATCGATAGAATAGAAGTAATACTAGTTAAATACCTAAGAATTTGGTCGACTGGAATAATGTAATTGGCCTGAAATGGGAGTCAAAGTCGGCAAAATCGCCAATGCGTAAATATCGCCGACACATCAAAATTTGCAAGAGCATAATTTCGTCAATTTTCAATCAAATTTCGTACTTTTTGTTTTATTACCTTCAAAAAAAGATTCTCTACCATTTCATAAGAAAAAATAAGATTTTTTTTTTTTAAATTCTTGGACACTGGTGCACCCCTTCCAAAAATGGCCTTGGACCCTGAAAGGGTTAACAACATGTAAAGATGGCATGACAAACAAACCCTTTACAGGAGTTGCTCTCAACTACGACATTATCACCGTCTGGAACACGAGGTACAACAACAGACACTTGAGTGAAGGCACTACCTGGAGTCTACCTGGAGAGAATTCCAGGGGTCAACGACCCCGCGGCCCAGTCTGTGACCAGGCCTCCTGTTGGACCAGAGCCTGATCAACCAGGCTGTTACTGCTGGCCGCACGCAGTCCAACGTACGAACCACAGCCCGGCTGATCAGGTACCGACTTGAGGTGCCTGTCCAGTGCCTGCTTGAAGACAGCTAGGGGTTTGTTGGTAATCCCCCTGATGTATGCTGGGAGGCAGTTGAACAATCTTGGGCCCCTGACACTTATTGTGTTGTCCCTCAACGTGCTAGTGGCACCCCTGCTCTTCATTGGGGGGATGTTACATCACCTGCCGAGTCTTTTGCTTTCGTAGGGAGTGATTTTTGTGTGCAAGTTTGGTACTAAGCCCTCGAGAATTTTCCATGTGTATATAATAATGTATCTCTCCCGCCTGCATTCTAGAGAGTACAGGTTTAGGAACTTCAAGCGTTCCCAGTAGTTGAGGTGGTTTATCGCACTTATGCGTGCGGTGAAGGTTCTCTGCACATTTTCAAGGTCAGCAATTTCACCCGCCTTTAAAGGTGCAGTTAGGGGCAGCAATATTCCAGCCTAGATAGAACAAGCAATCTGTAAAGTGTCAACATGGGCTTGGCATCCCTGGTTTTGAAGGTTCTCATTATCCATCCTGTCATTTTTCGAGCAGATGCAATTGCTACTTTGTTATGGTCCTTGAAGGTGAGATCCTCTGACATGATCACTCCCAGGTCTTTGACATTAGTTTTTCGCTCTTTTGTGTGGTTGGAATTAGTTTGTACTCCGATGAGATTTTAATTTCTTCACATTTTCCGTATCTGATTAATTGAAATTTCTCATCATTGAACTTCATATTGTTTTCTGCAGCCCATTTAAAGATTTGGTTTATGTTTGCTTGGAGTCTTGCAGTGTCTTCAACGGTGGACACTGTCATACAGATTCGGGTGTCATCTGCAAAGGATGACAGAAACGTCTTCTGCAAACGCCAAGTGGACGTCAACTAGAGATGACCTTACTAGCTTCAAGTGGTCATTTTCCAACAAGGCGTCCCTGTAGAGAAACTACGACTCGAACTAGTAGGTATTGCAGGGATAGGCTCAGCACTCAAGATGGTCTGAGATTCCTTTGACTCTTGAGGCGACTGAACACTATCTGCCATGTCTGGAGCTATGGGTGAAGCAGACAGGATTGCTGGGACGACCAGTGCCTGACCACTTGGTAATGCTACCAGAAAGGCCACCCGCTTGTAAGGACTTAATCTTCACTTCATATTCTGCGGCTGTGTGGCAGATGTCAGACCCGAGTTGATCTCCCCAAAATGGCACAATTAAATCATCTATCTGGGCATGCCATCTATAGGGGTCAAGCACAATTCGTAAATCTCACATGGACGCGAATCCCAGGAGGAGATCACCAGGAAAACTGATCTGGTCAATTACAAGAAAGGAAGCAGTAAAATCTTGACCTTGGATACAGAAGGTAAGGGAAGTCTTTCCTCGGACACAGAGGCTCGAACCCGACACACCACTAAGGGAAGTTACATGAGTCGGTTCTATGAGAAAGCCATGTCGCAACTGCTTATCTTTGAAGAAACTAGACCTGAAGATATTCACTTGCACACCAGAGTCCATGAAGACATGAACTGGTGCTGTAAGGACTGATGCTTGAACTAAGGGTCTTATCTTAGTGTCAGAATTTATATGTAAGCATGAAGGAGGTTCAACATCAGACAACATTCCTTTTATGTCATCTCCAAAATAACCGCCATCAACTACTGAAACGTCATCATTAACAAGATTCTTTTCCTCGAGATCTCTTTAAGGGGGGCTCCTTGTCAAGATAAAGAGGCTATCAGTCTGAGGAATTGGACCTCTTGGTCTTCTTCCTCAGACCGAACCTAATTACCCCCCAATCCCCCCTTTCCCATCTTCCCAATCCTCCCTTCTCCCTTTCCTCCTCCTCCTCCTCCTCCTCCTCTACCCTCCCTTATTCCCTTCCCATTTTTACCCTGTGAGCTCTCCACGGGCATTCTGGTTCCTAGGTAGGGGGAAGGGTACCGTGGTCCATCCCATTCCATTGAGGTTCTTGGCGGTGGTGTAGTTTGCCGTGGAATCTGGATCACCTGGGGATGTTCCGATCCCTCTTCGGTCTCCCAGGGGGTGGCTTTGGGTATCTTTCGGGTGACGGGTGTATCTCTGGAGGCCACCTTTCAGATTCCGGGGGTGGTGGCCGAAGGAGGTATGCTTTGTGGGGGGTATCCTGCCACCCTCTCTTTTGTCCGTCGAGGTGGCTCGGTGGATGTGAGGTTGCTATCCTGGATTGCTGGTTTACTGGCATGAAGGTAGGGTATGGCACTGGTTCCATGCAGCATCTGCACTACTTGCGGTGTTGAGGTCCTCTTGGGTGCGGAGGTGGATTTATGCCCCTTTCATTCCTCCTAGGAGCTATTCTTCCACATTCCCCCTTTTTTCTTTTTTTTTCTTTTTTATTTTCTTTTTTTTTCTTAAAAACAAAAAGAAAGAAGTAACTTAACCATGGCTGACCTGATCCATGAACCTACTACCCCCGAGCCCCTTCATGATACCGCACCCAGTTCTGACCCTACCTTGTTAATGGACAACTCATCGGACACCTCCAATACCCCTGTACCTCTTGCTGGTGCTGGTTCGTCACCTGCTTCAGGTACCGGGGTTCTGACTGGCCCTTTTGACACTTTTGACCTTCGCTCTTCTCTGACCTTGATTCTGGCTTCTCCCTCTATGGTGAGGCACTTTTCGGATTGCTCGCCCATCCCTCGGACCGCCTCCGGTCCCACATCAAAACGACCAAGACCCTTACATGACGATTTGACTATTCATTCTCATTCATCTTAGAAACGACCTGCTTGTCACACCCTCCCCTTAAACACTTTGTTTCACACTACTTAATGGACAAAGTTTTTTACTCTAAGACCGACTTCTCCTACTTTCTATCTTTCCGATCATAGTATTGGTAAGGCTCTCCTACGCCAAGTAGGTAAAGATATCTCATTTCACACTTTCAAGAGCGGCAATTGCATCATCACGGTCCAGAATGCTGGCCAAGCTGGCGATCTTTCTCTTCTTACGACCATTGATACTGTTCCTATCACTATTGACAAACATAAATGAGCGGGAAATCCATTGTCTCAAAGAGGCAGAAGGGTTCTCATATGCTATGGCCATCTCTCATTTATGTCTTCAAGGGAGACTTCCCCGTATTTCCTATTCTTGCATTGCTAAACATTCTCCCATTTCTGGGGTCCCAACTTCCGCGGCTTCCTCTGTGGTTGCCCCATCCTCAGTCACCCCTGTCTCAAATCCTTTTGCTGTTCTTGGCTCCGAGGTCCCTACCTCGGCATCCCATACTTGCACAGTTCTGTCTTCACGCCCTCGTCCAACACCTAATTCTCATCACCCCTCTTCTTCTCATAAGTCCGGCAAAAAATCCTCGTTGCTGGGTTCTTCACCTCCGACTAGTTCTGTAACGAGTGTGGAGGTTCATCCTCCTCCTCGTACAATATCTTCATCCCCTGTCCCCTCCCAAGTTTCTTCCTTGACTGCCCCTCCCCAGGTCTCTTCCACTCCTGTCCTCTCCCAAGCACCTTTGACAGTCTCCACTTCCATCTCCTCACCCTCTACTTTCGTACCGTCTATAGTCTCCCAGAGAAACGCTGGAACCTATCAAAGGATTTATTGCAGAGACTGAACCATTGATGGACACCGCTCCACCTCTCGTTCCTCCTCCTCTCTCTTCTCCGTCTACACCCCTCCTTCCTTCACAGCGTCCCACTCCTTCTTTGATTACAGATTTTCCACTGCCTCCACACATGGACTTTTCTAATCCTAGTACATAGATACCTCTAACTTCGACTTGTATCTTTCTCTTCATAAATCATGGCTTATTTGCAGTGGAATATCCGAGGCCTCAGAGGTAACCGGGGTGAACTTCAGGTGTTGCTCTCCCAGTTCTCCCCTGTTGGGGTCTGTTTGCAAGAACCCAAATTACAATCCACTGTTATCAGGCCCTTTTTGTGCTATGATTTGTTATGTTCATCAGATCCTTTTTCCAATTGAACCTTTATTGAAAGTGTTCTTCTCATACGCACTGGTATTCCATACCGTCAGCTCTATGTTCATTCTTCACTACATTACACCACAGCCTGTATCCACTTGAATAAGTGGTATACACTCTGTTCTTTATATCTCTCCCCCTCTCGGGCATTGTCTATCCCAGATGTTGATTTTCTGGTTTCTTCCTTGCCGCCACCCCTTCTGTTACTTGGCGATTTTAACGCACACCATTTTCTTTGGGGGGTCCCACTGTGACTCCCGTGGTGTTCAGTTGGAGGCATTTCTTGCTTCTCTCCCCCTCCATGTTTTAAATATGGGTACTCCCACCCATTTTGATCCTCGAACTCATTCTTTCTCTTGCATCGATCTCTCCATCTGCTCTTCCTCAACTGTCCTTGACTTCACCTGGTCTATCCTTTCGAACTTACATGACAGTGATCATTTTCCAATCGTCCTCATGTACCCTTCGTATCCTTCACCTTCTCTTAACCCATGCTGGCAATTTGACTGGGCGAAATGGGACCTTTACACACATCATATTGCCTTTCATGAGGCTCCTGGGGCAGGTACCTGTATAACAGAACCACAGAGAGACTCCTTGATTTTAAGCAGAAGATAGCAGTGGCTCACCATGTCATCTGCGATGCTAAACGCACTTGCTGGCGGGATTACGTTTCCACCGTCACTTCGGCTTCCTCGATGAGTGCAGTCTGGAAGAAAGTGACGAAATTCAGTGGTAAATTCTCCCCCAACCCGGCTCCTGTTCTTCGGGTTGCCAGTGTTGATATAATACACCCTCTTGCCATTGCCACTGAAATTGGTAATCATCTGGTCCGCATTTCTCAGGGGCTCCATCTATGCCCCTCGTTCCTTTTTTCTAAGTCAGCCAGCGAGTTAAAGCCCTTAGATTTTTCTTCTCTTAGAGAAGAATCTTACAATGTGCCTTTTACCCTTGGAAATAAATGGTATAAAATACTGACACAATACTGCTTATGTGTTTATTTTGCCTTTTACCCTTCAAGAACTGGAGGCAACACTCTCCGCTTGCCGATCATCGGCAACTGGGCCAGACGGCATACATATTCATATGCTACAGCATTTATATCAGTCTGCTCTTGCTGTCCTCTTACGACTCTTTAATCTTATATGGTCGCAAGGAGTTATTCCCCAACTGCTATTGTTCTCCCTTTTCGCAAACCAGGTACTACAGGACATGATACCTCCCATTACCGTCCCATCGTTCTTACCAGTGCAGTTTGCAAGGTGATGGAACGTCTAGTTAATAGAAGTTTGATGTGGTATTTAGAGACGCACAGTAGTCTCTCCACTAGTCAATATGGCTTTCGTAAGGGTCGTTCTGCCATTGACCCCTTACTGCGCTTGGATACGTATATTCGTAATGCCTTTGCTAATAACCACTCAGTTATCGCCATATTTTTTGACCTTGAGAAGGCTCATGACACAACTTGGAGGTATAATATCTTGGCCCAGGCCCACTCCTTAGGACTCTGTGGCAATCTACCATTTTTTCTTAAGGCCTTCTTAACTGAAAGACATTTCCGTGTCCGGGTTAGTAATGAGCTTTCCCTGGAGTTTATCCAAGCTGAAGGTGTCCCCCAGGGATGTGTTCTAAGCACAACACTCTCTTTGCTATAAATAATCTGGCATCTGTTCTCCCATCCAATATTTGGTCATCGCTTTATGTTGATGATTTTGCTATAGCTTGTGCAGGTGCTGACTGTCACCTCATTGCAGTTTCCCTCCAGCATGCCATCAACCGGGTTTCCGATTGGGCCACCACTCACGGGTTTAAATTTTCTAGTGGCAAAACTCATCAAATTACGTTTACTAGACGTTCAGTGGTCTCTGATCATCCATTGTACCTATACGGCTCACGAATCCCAGAACGTGATACGGTCAGGTTTCTCGGCCTCCTGTTTGACCGTCGATTGACCTGGAAACCTCACATTACCTCTCTGAAGGCAACTTGTCATAGCCGGCTGAACCTCCTTAAAACCCTAGCACATCTTTCATGGGGGCTGATCGTAGAACTCTCCTTCGCCTGCATGCAGCCCTAATTTTATCGAAAGTCGATTATGGTGACCAGATATATTCGGGAGCCTCCCCTGCTACTCTTTCCAGCCTTAATCCCATCCATCACCAGGGATTGCGTTTGTGCCTTTGGTGCATTTCGTTCTTCCCCGGTTGAGTCTCTATGTAGAAGTGAACATTCCTTCCTTGTCCGATCGTCGTGATGCACATTGCCTCCGCTATTATGTTCACTCTCATGACCTCCGTAATCCTTCCATGTATAGGATTGTCACAGATGTTAGTAGACACTCGTTATTTGTTTGTCTCCCCTGTTTACTTTGTCCCTTTTCTTTTTGTCTACATTCACTCTTGTCTTCCCTTCAACTACCATCTTTATATGTTCATGTGACATCTCCCTTTCCCCTACCCCCTTGGGAAGTTCCTGCTGTCCATGTCTGTTCTATTCCTCTACCTTACGCGAAAGCCCAACTACCTACGGCGGCTTCTCGCTCTTTTTTTCTAAACCACTTCCATTCTCATTCCCATGCCATCGCAGTGTACACCGATGGTTCAAAGTTATCTGACGGTGTTGGATTCGCAGCAGTATTCCCAGACAGCGTCGTGCGAGGGCATCTATTACCCTCGGCTAGCATATTTACGGCTGAATTGTATGCCATTCTTGTGGCACTTATCCGTATTGCATCTATGCTTGTGTCACCATTTGTGGTCGTTTCAGACTCCCTTAGTGCTTTACAGGCTCTCCGTAAAATTGATACACCTCACCCCCTAATTCTTCGTATCCAACTTTGGTTACGTCGTATCTCTAGCAAGCACAAAGATATTGTTTTTTGTTGGGTCCCTGGTCATGTTGAGGTACAGGGCAATGAACAGGCAGACACTGCTGCGTGGTCAGCAGTACATGACCTTCCAGTTTCATATAGAAGTGTTCCATTCATGGACTATTTTGCTGTCATTGCTACCCACCTTCGCACCCGTTGGCAACAACGCTGAGCTGACCTGCTAAATAACAAACTTCATTCTATTAAACCGAGTATAGGTTTCTGGCCTTCTTCTTGTCACCAATGTCGAGGTTGGGAGACTACACTCTCCTGTCTTCACATCGGCCACACTCGTCTTACTCATGGGTATCTCATGGAAAGACTCCCTGTCCCTCTCTGTGAGCATTGTCAAGTTCCAGTGTCTGTTCGCCATATTCTGTTGGACTGCCCACTCTATCACCGAGCACGCAGAATTTACCTCCAACGGCGTCTTCGCTCTGCGGCCCTTTCTTTACCTTCCCTTCTTGCTGATGGACCCTCCTTTAATCCTGACTCTCTCATTGACTTTTTGACAGCAACTGACTTACTATACAAACTCTGAAGTTTATGCCTCTAGCACTCCCTTCAGTCCCTTCTACCTTAATCTCTTGCTATACTCTATCCTTGCACTATCCACTACCCCGCTACACTCCATACCCTACTAATCATCCCTCTCCCTCTTACAATCCATTCTCCCTGCATCCTACTTTACCCTGCGGCGCTGTATGACCCCGCTTCTTTTGATTATAATAATAATAATAATAATTTTCCTCGAGATCACACAGAGCCTCAAAGGAATTCTGGACAGGGATAAAGTATTAGTTATCGCCTATTATCACCATGGGATGTTGGGTCTCAGGTGCTTGGCTTCCCTCGAAGATGAAGGACGCGCTTGGGACTGGCTTGGATTAGTCTTAGACGCATGACTCCGATTTCCGCATCTGTTACTGCAGTAGTAACGACCCCAGCATTTCACTCAGATGTGTCATGGCCATGAATTCTGTGGTACGTGCAATAAGGCAAATCTGACTGTGAATCATCCTCAATACGGCACTTCTTTGGATATTGATCTGGACAATTGACTGCTATATGACCTCTATATCCACAATTGTAACATGTCCTCTTACTATGATTACTGGACGCACTATACACACTGTGGGAATCATAATTTGTTGCACTCGTCTTAGGTGAACCTGTCACGACTTGTCTCAGTTACGCACACAAGAGGTGGGACTGAACTATTCACACTTTTCACAGCACTTAAATTAGCTTTGAAACACGAAAAGGTGTTCGGGCAACACAAGGATTGTGCATCTAGTCTAGTTATAGAATCACACTAAATCCTATGATTACAGGCATTGATCCTGATATCAATCTATTATTATTAAATGACTTACATGATTCCAACAGCAACTGTAACTATTACACAGCAGATCAAGCAAAGACATTACTCAGAGCCAACAATAACTTAACTATCTTCAATTACAATGTTAGATCTTTGAGTAAACATTATGATGACCTCACAGCACTACTCCAATCCCTACAGACCAATATGTCAATCATCACACTCACTGAGACCTATCTAAAGCCTGATACTACAGGTGTCTATGCCATCCCAGGTTACACAGCCATTCACAACTGTAGGACAGACCAGCGAGGGGGTGGAACAGCAATATATTATACAGATCAACTTGAATGTATCAAAAACTCTTGCACAAGGGATGAACATGGAGAATATATTATAGCTAAATTTAAATCAAAAGACCTGCAAAAACCCCTCACAGTGATAAACATCTACAGATTACCACAGTCAAACATCCACCACTTTAGTGAAAAACTAGGAAACCTGATAATGGATTCACGCCTTAACAAAGATCATTTGCTGCTCACAGGAGATTTCAACATAAATCTCCTACATGACCAGGACCCACAGGTAATTGAATTCACAAACACTATGAGCAACTGCTTATTACTACCAACAATATCAAAAACTACAAGAATCTCTGAGACTAGTACCTCGTTATTAGACCACATCTGGACTAACACTATATCCCCTCTAAAATCACGCATAATCACAGAAAACACCACAGACCACTACCCTACCTTTCTCATAACTAACCTTGGCATTTTGCCCCAAGAAATTACAAAAGTTACCTTCAGACTACATAATGAGTCAGCTGTTAATAATTTTATATCAGCTATGACGAACATTGACTGGGTTAATGAATTAGAAACATATTCAGATACTAATGAATGCATCAAGAACTTTCTTAAAAAAAACACAACCTCTATAACAGACATTGCCCTAAAAAAACTAAACAGATCACAGCTAAGAGACTTAACAATCCCTGGCTAACACCCCGCATCCTTAAATCCATAAATAAGAGGCACCAATATGAAAAACAATACAGAAGGGCTCTAATAACCAGAGAACAATCCAAACGCTACTCATCAATCCTTACTAGCCTGATAAGAAGGTCCAAAAAATTGTATTATGAGAACAGACTCCAGACCGTAAAAGATGATATGAAAAAGACCTGGAAAACCCTATCTGCAATTCTAGGAAATAAAAAGATATCCACGAACAATACCATCAAATTATCAAAAACAGACGAACCCCTACTCTCACCAACTGAGACAGCAAACAGACTTAATGTTTTCTTCTCCACCATAGGAAAGAACCCAAGCTCGAACACTAGTCCAACAGACTACCTCACCAACACCTATCCAGATACACTATTCCTAGCTCCTACCAACTCAATTGAAATCTCGCTCATAATCAACACCCTTAAAAACAAAGCAGGAGACATAAACAGCTTACCACCCTTTATGTACAAAAACGCTTCACAGGAAACAGTTGAAGGCTCCATTGTTAGCACTAGTAACGAAGACAGACACGAGACAGGAACACACCCACCAATGGGGAACACAGTCACAAAAAACCAGGGCAAACGGAAACCAGGCCTATGTGAATATTATGCACTTGGTATCTGCAGGCATGGAAAATCTGGGAAATCAGATGGAACATGCAATTATGATCACCCCAGAAAATGCCATGCCCATATGAAAACAGGCAATTGCAACCTCCCGTCCTGTAAGTTTTTCCACCCTGAAATGTGCCACACATCAA